>JAHHZJ010003125.1:0-156539 GCA_021437245.1 Aegilops speltoides | reverse complement strand
GGGAAACACAAGATCCACGAGTTACATAATCAATCCACTGGATCAAAAACAACAAAACATCATCAAAACTAACAAATCACAAAAAATTGGGGTATTTTTGTGGGATTTTCGGTTTTTAGGACTAAAACAACAAAATCAAGCTAGAAATCACGAGGTAGGGGCTCAAAAACGTGATCAACGTGGCTCATGATACCATATGATGTAGGGTGGAACCCTAATTCGTCAATCTTTCATGTTTGGAGGGGATCCTACGAGGAAAACACGAAGAACACGCTGGAAGCACGAGAGGAAATCACGGGAAGAACGAGAGAGACACTCAACCGACAAGAGATCAATCACACAAGGTCTAGATCATCGGCACGAGTGATACATGGTCCAAAATCAACAAAGGAAAGATACAAAGGTAGCCGTTTTCTCCAAGGAGGTCTTGAATCCACGAGGGATCTTCCGTGATAGGGGTTTTGAATCCGATGGATCTTCTCCTAGACGGAGGTCCTGATCTCCGTGGAGAAGTACCGGTGGATGAGCAAAGGCTCTCACACACAAATATAAGCTAATCAATGCTAAGTCTCAAAATGAGGAGAGAGGGTCCTATAAATAGAGTCAGGGCGAAGGGGTACATGGGCTCAGCTCAACACGCTGCTGTTAGAGCTGGCCGGACGATCCGGCGAGGGTCCGAATGATCCGGGCTGGTCCGGATGATCCGGAGGAGGCCGGATGGTCCGGATGCTCGCAGTGACAGAGGGCCGGACGTCCGCCCGCGGGTCCGGATGTCCGGGCGGGATCCGATGATCCGCGCCTGGGTCCGATGATCCGGCTTCAGCGTGGAGGTTCTGCCTTTTCGGTCGATTTAGCGGATCGTCTCGACCGGGTCGGATCATCCGGCTCGTCCTGATCGTCCGGGCCTCCGTCCGGATCGTCCCGCCTGGTGGTGGTTGCTTTCTCCTCTCCGTTTTCACAGATGTCTTCTGCTCCGATTCTCCGCCTTCTAGCCTCTTCATGGTTGACTTCTTGGTGCCTGAGTATGCATAGAGTTTCCGCTTGAGGTAGTAATCATGTCTCATGAATCGAAGGAGAGTTGTGAGAGGAGTGATGTCACCTCGTTTCAAGAGCTCGTGGTCTTGTAGGTGTTGATGTAGAGTCCATGTGATGGAGCATCCTTCCATCATCCCCATGGACTCTACATCAACACCTACAACACCACAAGGACCGACGACTCGAGCACGCAAGAGCTCTTGAGACCGAGGTGACATCACCTCCTCACAACTATCCTTCGATTCACATGAGACATGGTTACTACCTCAAACGGAAACTCTATGCATACTCAGCACCAAGGAGTCGACTATAAAGAAGCTGGGAAGCAAGGAGAATCGGAAGCGTAAGACATGCGTGAAGACGGAGAGGAGAAAGCCACAAGTACAGTGGAGGCCGGACGATCCGGACAGAGGTCTGGACGATCCGACAGAGCTCGATGATCCGGACCCGGTCCGGACGATCCGCTAACTCCACCGAAGGCAACAGAACCTCCGCACTGAAGCCGGATCATCCGACCCAGGCCGGATCATCCGGACCCCGCCGGACGTCCGACCCCCAACCGACATCCGCCCGTCAGCCGCCACTCACCGACCTCCGCTCATCCGACTCCACCCGATCATCCGGACCGTCCGGATCATCCGCCAGCGCCAGGTGGCGCTGCAGTTGGGCTGAGCCCATGTACCCTTCGCCCTGCACTCTATATATAGGACCCTCTCCTCACTTTGAGACTTAGCATTGATTAGCTCATATTTGTGTGTGAGAGCCTTTGCTCATCCACCGCATTTCTCCACGGAGATCAGACCTCCGCTCAGGCGAAGATCCATCGGATTCAAGACCCCTATAAGGGAAGATCCTCGTGGATTCAAGACCTCCTCCGGAGAAGAACGCTACCTTTGTATCTTTCCTTTGTTGATTTTGGACCATGTATCACTCTGTGCTTCATGATCTAGACCTTGTGTGATTGATCCTTGTTGATTGAGTGTTCCTCCCTCGCTTTCCCCGTGTTTCCTCGCTCGCTTCCGCTCTTCGTGTTCCTCCGTGAGGATCCCTCCAAACGTGAAAGATCGACGAATTAGGGTTCCACCCTACATCATATGGTATCATGAGCCACGCTGATCACGCTTTTGGAGCCCCTACCGTGATTTCTAGCTTGATTTTGTTGTTTTCGCCCTAAAACCCAAAATCCCCACAAAAATAACCCCAAATTTTTTTTGTGATTTGTTAGTTTTGGTGATGTTTTGTTGTTTTTGATCCGTGGATTCGTGTGTAACTCGTGGATCTTGTGTTCCCCACCTCATCCCCCTCAAATCCACCCAAAATCCCCATAATCGCCAAATTCCACCCCATTTTCGTGTTCTTCCCGAGCCAATCCTGCGCGGTTGACCTGCCTGGATCATCCGGACCAAGTCCCGGATCATCCGGACTCGCCGGATCATCCGCCCCGGCCCGGATCATCCGCTTCCTTCGCCGACACCGCACTTCTGCAGCTTCTCCTCCACCACCACTACCACCCACACATACATACACCCTCCCCACCCCATCCACCACCACTTCCATTTGCAAAACCCCAAGACACAACCTCCGTACTTACATTCGAAGTTGAGTTCGACAATTTGAGTGAGATTTCCGTGTCCTTTTGGTGTTTTGGCTATCTAGGCGCGGTGTGACATCAACAACAAATGCTCACTTTGGTCGGCTACTCATCTTCGCTACGGACGGTAACATCGACGACATCTTTGTCATACCTTGCAATCGCATTGATAGCCATCACATACCATCTTTTGCGTTGCTTACCCACCGAGACTAGCCATTGAGTATTGCCGGCAACGTGACTTGTGCACATTAGTTGCATACACCATATCATACATACAATCGAGGTGCATATCTCGAATCAACTTGTGTGTCACAAAGTTGTCATCGCATACACAATTGCTATCTTAGTTCGCAAGTTTGCATAAGAAAAGAGCTCAAAAGAGAAAGAGCCACTCAAGCTTTTAAGCAAAGAGGAAAGATAAGCAAAGAGCTTATAAGCAACAAGCATAGCATCATACAACATTAAGATTGTCACGTAAGATCATCTTGGATCATTGCACCGATATACCATACATATAGTATACTTGGGATAGAGATCGCTGCATTTTTGCCTAGTAGGTTGTGCACAAGTCTGTGATCGCCTATTGTGCAATCGTATAGCGCTCTCTAGTATTGTGCAACAAGAGCATTTTCGTGGATTCCACATTTTGGCTCACTTTTGGTTTGCACAATCCCATTTTATCTATTTGCGTGTGTTTCCGTGGTACCACTACTTGCTTGGTCTACTTGTTGCATATGCTAATTTGCTAATCTTCTTCAACATTTTTGAGTCAAGCTAACGATTGCAATCAATTTTGTGCCACCATCCTAACCAAGCTCCACCAAAAGCTTTTACTTGTGTAGGTGTGAGAATCGACAAGGATCGGTACCAATAGTGCTATTTCATTGTCCGCATTTGAGTGAACTTGATTTATCTTCAACTTCGTCAAAGGTACATTGGTATTCATTCTTCTCTTTCTACCACTCACAATTTGCTTGAAATGATGGATAGGCCAAGTTCTTCTACAAATCCACTCTTCATCGAGCAAGACGACGACATGTCATCATACGTCACCAAGAGCCACCTCTTTATGCCAAGAACGAGCTCTCCATCAAGAGCAACAAGCAATGAGCGAAGCGATCGACAACCTCTCCACCGACTTGCGACTCTCCGAGAAACGCATACCTAGATTACTTCGACAACAAACTCGACGCAAGACAAGAAAGAGAATGATGCAAGAATGGACGAGATCCGCGCTTTATTGGTGAACCGCGATTTCTACCTCTTCACACTCAAGACGGAGCTACTCAAGTCGCCATCCGACGACTTTTCTCCGACACAAGTACACCGCCATCGAACATTCTCCGCCGAGCCACGCCAAGACCGCTATGCATCTCGCAACCCGCTTCACGACAAGAATCTCCAAGAACAAGTTGATAAAGAAGCTCCTCGCCCTCAATCGAGCCAAATGGCGCTTGCTCAAGCTCAAGAACGACAACGCCTTCGCTACCAAAAGAACAAGAACAAGTGCGCCTACACTAAGAGCAACAAGACGCCAAGCTCAACGCCTTCAACAACAACAACCCAAGCACAAGCACTTGAGGCGGAACGCGCCTTCAAGCATCAAGTCGAGCTCGCCAACCGCAATCGCGAAGGCGCAATCAAGAGGAAGCCCTTCGAGAAGAAATACAAGAGAGGAACTACCATCCACGCAGCGCAACGCCAAGCTCAACAAGCTCCTCCACAAGCTCCTCAAGCTCAACCTCAACCTCAGGTCAACAAGAGCAAGTTGATCATGGACTTCCTCCTCGCCAAGAGCAACATGAGGATGATTACCTCCACGCCAAGAACGCCAAGATCAACATCGACCTCAAAACAATGAAGAACATCGCTATGGCAAGCTCAAGTTCACAATGCCCAAGTTCAATGGAACCAATGATCCCGAAGAATACCTCTCATGGGTATTGAAGGTCGACAAAATCTTTCGTTTGCACAACTATGAGGAAGAGAAAAAGATCGCTATGGCATCACTTGAGTTCCAAGACTATGTGCTCATATGGTGGGAACAAGTCCTTGAGCGCCGACAAGCAAGAGGTGACCCTCCAATCACCACTTGGGCTCAAATGAAGGATGTCATGAGAGCACGCTTTGTGCCCACCTACTACAACCGTGATCTCTTCAAGAAGCTACAACTCCTCAAGCAAGGAACAAAGAGTGTTGAAGAATACTACAAAGAAATGGAGATTGCCATGATTCGAGCCAATGTCAAGGAAGATGATGAGCAAACAATGGCACGATTCTTGAATGGACTCAACCATCCCATCAAGAAGATTGCCGACTTCCAACCCTACTCCAACCTCATTGAGCTCGGCACCAAGCTACAAAGGCGAACGACAAGTGCAAGATGACTTCTGGCACGCCAAGTACTCATCCAAGACATACGGCCTCCAACAACCAAGCTTCAACAACTACTCCAACTTCGACATCAACCAAGCCTTTTCCAAGCAACGACGACAAGTCAAGTTACAAGAAAACTTCTACAAGTTCAAGTCGCCCTCCTCCTACTACAAGCAACTACAAGCCACAGGCTTCATCATCTACTCCAACCGATGAGACCGTCAAGACAAGCTCCTTCAAGTGTTTCACTTATGTGGCCGAGGCCACAAGTTATATGAATGCACCAACAAGTGTACCATGATACTCAACGACGATGGCACCTACGACTCAATGAGTGAAGATGAAATGGACGCTATTGAGCAAGTGGCCATGCACCGCAAGATCAACGAGCATGAAGATGATCAAGTCTTTATGATGAAGATACAAGCCCCGCCTTTGTTGTCTCCAAAGTCTTGACACTTCAACATCACCAAGAAGAAGACCAACGATGCCACATCTTCCACACAAAGGCCGCATCAATGGGAGATCCACAAAGTCATCATCGATGGAGGTAGTTGCCACAACTGGGCAAGCGAAGAACTATGCTCCAAGCTCCAATTGGTCAAAAAGAAGCATCCGCAACCATATAAGGTTCAATGGCTAAGGACTCCAAGACTATACGAAGTTGAGCATACGGTCCAAGTATCCTTCAAAATCGGTGCATACGAGGACACTTTGGAGTGTGATGTGGTCCCAATGACCGCTTGCCACCTCCTCCTTGGTCGGCCATGGCAATTCGACCGTGGTGTCTACCACAATGGGCGACAAACCACTATAGCTTCAAGATGAAAGGCAAAGAATATGTTTTATGACCCATGTCTCCTAGTTAAGGATTGCCGACAAACAAGCCACCAACCAAAGAGAGAAGAGTGAGAAAGTGAGCCACCAAAAGTGAGTGAGAGCCACAAGCCAAATTTGAGCGCCTCTTCGCCTAGAGAGAAAAACCTCATACTATTCGCCACCAAACATGAGATAAGAGAAGTGTGTGAGAACCCATCGAATGTGATGCACTTTGTACTCGTGTGCAAGGATGGAGAACCACAAACTAACACCACTCATGAGCTACCTTTGGTGTTTCAATCTCTTTTGCAGGAATTTCAAGATGTTTTTCCCGATGAGCTACCTCCGGGTCTACCTCCTCTTCGAGGCATTGAGCATCAAATTGACCTCATCCCCGGAGCGCCACTTCCAACTCCCTACCATGTCAATCCCGAAGAAATCAAGGAGATTCAACGGCAAGTACAACAACTAATCGACAACGGTCATGTACATGAAAGCTTAAGCCCTTGTGCCGTGCCCGTTATACTTGTGCCTAAGCCCGATGGAAGTTTCCGCCAGTTCGATTGTAGACCCATAAATGCTATCACCGTAGCGCTATAGGCATCCCATTCCTCGCTAGATGATATGCTTGATGAACTTAGTGGAGCCAACTTTTTCTCAAAAATTGATCTTAAAAGTGGCTATTATCAAACCGCATTCATGAGGGTGATGAATGGAAAACTGCTTTCAAAACAAAATTTGGCTTATATGAATGGTTGGTTATGCCTATGGGTTTGCTCTGAGGCTCCCTAACTTTTGTGCGCCTTATGCATCATGTACTTCGCCCATACATTGGAATATTTGTTGTGGTTTACTTCGATGACATTCTTGTGTTTAGCAAAACCATGAAAGAGCATCTTGATCACGTTAAGCTTGTTTTGCAAACACTTCGAAAGGAAAGTCTTTATGCCAACTTGAAGAAATGCACTTTTGGAGTTAACAAAGTGGTTTTCTTGGGTTTCGTTGTCTCCTCCAAGGGTGTCCATGTTGATGAAACTAAAATCAAAGCAATTAAAACTTGGCCCAACCCACCAATTTGCAACAAGTGCGTAGTTTCCTTGGTCTTGTAGGTTTTTATCGCCGCTTTGTGAAAAACTTTAGCACTATTGCAGCCCCTTTGCATGCTTTGAGTAAGAAGAATACTCCTTTTGTTTGGGGACCTTTGCAATCAAACGCTTTTGATGAGCTCAAGTCTTTGCTTACTCATGCTCCAATTCTTGCTTTGCCCAATTTTGACAAAACTTTTGAGGTCCATTGTGATGCAAGTGGTACCGAATTGGCGGAGTTTTAATGCAAGAAAACGAGTCATTGCTTATTTTAGTGAAAACTCTCCGTGCTCAACTTAACTATCCTGTATGACAAAGAATTGTATGCTTTAGTGCGTAAAGCTAAATGTTTGGGAACATTATCTTAGACCTCATGAGTTTGTCATCCATACACTACTAGGAAAAGGCTATATTATTGTATCTTAGCAGCAGCGAGGGTTAAAACCCACGCTATCGCTATTTACTAGCAGCGCAGGTTTTTAAACCTCGCTATTACTTGTTGATAGCAAAGCAGCGGGGTTTGTAACCTCGCTACTACTAAGCGGTCTCTACTGCGTTCCCCGGATATGCTATAGTAGTAGCGAGGGTTTTAACCTCGCCGCTAAGTTGATAGCAGAGCGCGGTTCTAACCTCGCATTACTAACCCGCCGCCATCGCTATCAACTTAGTAGTAGCGAGGGTTAAAACCCGCTGCATCGCTAATCGCTCTGTCATAGCAAGAGCTGGGTATGGCCTATTTGTCAAAATCTACCCCCTCGTGGACCGCTTTTCAGTTTTAAAAAATAAAAGAAAATGATAAAATGTCAAAAAATAAAAGAAAATAAGTTTCCCATGTGATATGTGGTCTAGTTGTTGGGAAAATTTACAAATATGAATTTCGACTTTATTTGCAAAATCTCTCAGAAAATTGTAAAATGGCCATAACTTTTGCATACTTAACTCGATGAAAAAGTTTTTATATGAAAAGCATCTACTCGAAAAGTTACATCCGAATTTAACGGGGAACCCCGTTAAACATGTTTAAAATCCTCAAAAGCCTAACAGAAAAAAGTTACGGGCTTTTAAGATTCGAGGCAAAAAATTGAAAAAATCAGTTTTTTTAATTTTGTTAAATCTGGTCAAACTATGGTCAAACTAATTATTCAAGAATATTAGTGTTACTAAATAATTATTTTAGTTTTTTTGAATTTTGGTCAAATCTGGTCAAAATATGGTCAAACTGTGGTCAAATCTGGTCAAACTATGGTCAAACTAATTATTCAAGAAATATTAGTGTTACTAATTTTTTAGAGAACAATAGTTTCAAAACACAAACAAAGGAAATGTGTGACTTCATGCTCAAGCTAAATTCCGAGGTTAATAGGATTGACATCTTACTATTGTCGAAAAACAACAAGTGCGCATTTGGAAACGAGGGAGAATAGAACCAAAGAAAGTTAAGCGTGCTCAGCCGGAGTAGTGAGAGGATGGGTGACCGTCCGAAGTTAGATGATTTGGAATGATGAGGGTGATTAGAGATTAAATTGAGCAGCGATGAGGAGGGGTGATTAGAGGTTAAAATAATTCAAATTTGAAAATTAGGGAAAAATTTCAAAAAAATTTCAAAAAATTTCAAAAAAAAATTCCCACACACAGATTAGTAGTAGCGCGGGTTTCTACCCACGCTATCAAGATATACGTTAGTCAGAAGCTGGTTGCACCCGCCATCGCTATAAGTTAGTCAGAAGGCTTATTAGTAGCGCGGGTACCCGCGCTACTAATAGGCCCAAAACCCGCGCTGCTGCTAGGCTTTTCCCTAGTAGTGATACCGATCATGGAACGCTTAAGTACTTAAAAGGTCAAACTAAATTGAACAAGCGTCATGCCAAATGGAGTGAATTTATTGAATCTTTTCCATATGTGATAAAATACATTAAGGGCAAGGAAAATGTAGTTGCCGATGCACTTTCACGCATATGCACGCTTGTCACCCAACTTGAGTTGAATGTTATTGGCTTTGAGCACATCAAAGATTTATATGCTAGTGATCCATCTTTTGCACCTCATTATGCTAAATGTTTGACACATACATCTTGGGAACAATATTACCTCAAGGATGGTTATCTTATGAGAGCTAACAAACTTTGCATACCCGAGTCTTCTTCGCTTGTTACTTTTGCAAGAAGCTCATGGAGGTGGACTCATGGGACATTTTGACGCGACAAGACCTTCGCCACGCCTCCAAGAACTACTTTTGGCCCAAGATGTTTCGAGACGTTTCACGCTTCACCACCCGATGCTCTACATGCCGCAAAGCTAAGTCAAAAGCTCAATCTCATGGTCTTTACATGCCTCTTCCAATTCCATATCAACCTTGGGAAGACATTAGCATGGACTTTGTACTTGGTTTGCCTAGAACTCAAAATAGAAAGGATTCTGTGTTTGTGGTTGTAGATCGATTTTCTAAGATGGCACACTTTATTCCTTGCAACAAGGTAGACGATGCTTCACATATTGCAAATCTATTTTGTAGGGAAATCTTGCGCCTTCATGGAGTACCAAAGTCAATCGCTCCGATCGCGACGCCAAGTTCTTGAGTTACTTTTGAAGACTCTTTGCGCCAAGCTCGCATCAAGCTCATGTTCTCATCCGATACCATCCTCAAACCGACGGCCAAACGGAGGTGATTTAACCGACGCTTCCACTCTACTTCAAGGTTGATCAAGAAGAACATCAAGGAGTGGGAGACATGTTTACCCATCGCCGAGTACGCCTACAACCGCCAAGAAGACATTCAATGACCGCAAGTCCCCTTCGAGGTCGCTTCACGGCTTCAACCCATTGTTCCCATTGGACATCCTACCTCTACCTCTACAAGAGCGCACCAACCTCGACGCAAGTGCCCGTGTAAGCTACATCAAGAATGATGAGGACATCAATACCATTGTTACACCCACAGCCCCGCCGCTATACATACCGGACCAATTACTAGAGCTCACAAGACGCCAACTAAATTACTGTGTACTTTCGCTTGGTAATGATTCTAATGTTCATGAGAATATGATGCTGCTTAAATTGGATACATTTGTTTTGCTTACAAATGAAGGGCCTAGCTTGGAGAAGGATGAACATTGGAGCAAGAACACACATGGAGTTGATGGCATGCGCAAGGAGATCAAGAACGGAGTTACAAGTGATGATTTCAGGACTTTGAAGCCACCATAAGGAGTGCATGAAGCCTTGGACGAAATATACAAGATGCCACTTCATAATATTCGTCCATAGGCTATTCTAGGTGCTCACACACCTTATTATTGGGCCAGGCCCATGTAATTTCGAAATACATTAGTATAGGCTATTTTAGAGTCCGTATGTGTGGGGAAACAAGAGATAGGGTTAGTTTCGACCCTCCACCAAGGGCCACGAAATTCACCCCTCTTCCTCCATATATACAGCCCTTAGGGCACCGCTTAGACTTGGGTTTTGTTTAGATCAAAAGTTCGCCATAGCTGCAACTTCGCATTTCGCTTGTGTTCAACGACTGCATAAAGGCGCCACAGTAACCCCACCTTGATCAATAAAGCTTTCATCTTATATTCGCAATATCCAGATTGCAATCTCAGCTTGCTTGTTCTTCGCTTGCTCGCAGGAAATAGACCTCGTGGTCGTTGATCGTGTTCGCGTGGTCAATAACCTCTCGGAGTTGGTTTAGCGACATATATGCGCGACGCCCTCGCACGTCAGAGTCGGATCGCCAAAGTCGATTTCCACCAAAGCGAAATCCACCATCTCATCGAAAGACGGACACCTCAGCCTCTATCAAGTGGTATCGATTTCTAGGTTGTTCGTGAGATTTTACAGCTTTTCGTAGTTTAGATCGAGTCTGTTCTTCATACCTATAGTCCACTTAAAAAGCCACAAAAAATTAGGTTAGTTCATCCTATCCGAACCAATCCGAGCCTTTGCATAATCTTTTCAGATTTGCATTGTTGAATTTATGTTGCATCGCCGTGTCTAGTTGCTGGTCTTAGAGTCTAGTCTTTAGAGTTTCGAAGTTCGTCATAAGTTGTCACGCCACCGCCGCACCATTATCATCGCCTCGCCATCTACCACCACCGCTTATCCGCCACCACTTCGTATCCGTATCCATATACCACCACCGCTGCCATATATCACCACGGCTGCCATCGACCACCATATATCCACCACCAATCCGAGTCCCTTGCATATTAGGTTTGTTTTCGGGATCCATCTAATTTCCGATTCGTGTTTCCTTGTCTCGAGTAGGTTTCGATTCCAGCAATCTTTTGTCGTCTGTAGAAGAGGTTGGTTTCAAAAAAGAGTCCGAAACCACCTCCGCTTAGGCCCAAAATTTTCCAAAACGCACGGATAAAAAAATTTTCGCTATCCTATTTTTAGGTGTTTCTAAGCGATTGAGCCACCGCCAAGATAGAAAGTTTTTTGACCTGCTTCAGCTTTTGGGTCCGGCAAATAAAAAAAAATTGTCGAAAAATTTCGTGCCCATCCCGCCGGCTTTGACCTGGAAGAGTTTTGAGACACTCGCCATTATAGTGATTTTTCGCAAAAAAAAAAAGTGCAGCGGAAAAAAAATCAGCGCAAAAAAAAAAAGAGCGAAAAAAATTCAGAGTGTGCTCCTCCCTTGTTTACGCAGCGCCGTGATTTTGTTAGTGTTCTAGGCTCGCCTCTAGCACGGTTCAGCCTAGGACCAAAGACAAGACTGCTGCTGAGCGCTTCTTCAACTTTGCATCTCTCAATTGATTATTGCCGACCTTTTTTTACTACCATATTATAAGCCTTCCCAGCTCCACATACATCTACGCCGTATGCTTGATTCTCCCCGTAATCGCTATAGCCAAGCTTTGAGAGTTTTGACTACAACGGTTGCCGATCACCGCCACTGGGTAAGAACTGTAAGAATTTGAGATTTGCTTGACGGATTTGTGACTGCCCACCACACCACCACCACCACTTCCTAGTAGTCTCAGACGATCATATTCTTGTGTGTTTCTATTGTCGCTACCATGGCAGGACCACAAGTCGATTTAGACTGATTGGGAGAACTCGACGAACAAACAGCTACATGATAAGTTTCAAGAAATGATGATTGGACAGTGCAAGACGTGATAAACAGATTTGACGAGGCCATGGAGAAGATAGATGGCATTGAGAAGACGCTTGAAACAAAGCTTGATAGCAAGTTTGATGAATTGCTCGCTTTTCCACAACCACCGCCGCTGCACCTATCGCACCTCCGAACGACAACAACTACGCCTCTTCCGAATCAAGATGGACGAGCTCAGCGGTTCCTCTTGAGCCAGACAAAATTCGTGCCGCCGCTACTACTATTGGTGCTTCTTTGGCTCCTCGCCATCGCTGTCACCGGTACCGAGGAGGATGATTATGTGGGAGATTACGAGGAGGAGGTTGATCAACATCGAAACCACGCGCAACCACCAAAGACCACAACCACCGTGTCGCCCACATGCAAATAATGGCAATGCTAGGGCTCCCTCAGTACGAGATCATGACCATCTCCCTAAACTGAAATTGAATATTCCACCATTTGAGGGTAGATATGTTCCTGATATATATCTTACTTGGGAGTTAGAAACTGAACAACGATTTACATGTTTACAATATCCCGAGGAGAGACGTGTTCTCGCCGCTGTTTGTTCTTTCACTAGCTTTGCATGTGTTTGGTGGTCTCAACATTGTAGATTATATCCTGCTCCAAATACTTGGGCTGCTTTGAAAACTGCTATGCGATCAAGGTTCCACCATATTATCAACGTGAATTACTTCAAAATTGCAGCGCTTAAGACAAGGAAAAATTTGTAGAAGAATATTATCGAATTACAAACCGGCTTGATTAGATGTGGTATTGTTGAGGAGAATGAAGCTATGCTTGCACGCTTTCGGGTGGATTAAATAGAGAGATTCGCACCATTCTAGACTATAAGGAGTATAATAATATCACTGCTTATTCCATCTTGCTTGTAAAGCTGAACGTGAAGTGCAGGATCGACAGCATTGGCGCCGCACTAACTTTTCTCGCAGTCGACCTTCATCATGGACACCACGCACATCATCTACTTCCACCGCACTATCACCTCCTTCAAAGCCACCTCCAACCGTGATACAAGAAAGGTGCACAACCACCACTATCTGCCAAGAGCACACCGCTGGGCCTGCACAGAGCTCTTCTTCCATGGCGCCAACAGGCACACAAGTGATATTATTTGTCGTCGTTGTAAGGGAAGAGGACATTTTATGAGAGAATGCAAATCTCAGCGGTGATGATTGCTACGAGGATGGTGGGTATGAGTCCGCTTAGTGACTATGATGAGGAGACTTTGGCTCTTATTACACATGAGGAACACGGTGGAGATGATTCTGATCATGAGACACAATACATGGCTGTCAAGATGCCGACAGTATGAATGTTTAGTTGCTCAACGTGTTTTGAGTGTGCAGGTTACACAAGCTGAGCAAAATCAGAGGCATAATTTGTTCCATACAAAGGAGTTGTGAAGGAACGGTCTATTCAAGGCCATCATAGATGGAGGGAGCTGCAACAACTTGGCTAGCATGGAGATGGTGGAGAAGCTATCTCTCACCACAAGACCACATCCACATCCTTACTACATCCAATGGTTCAATAACAGCAAGGTGAAGGTAACACGACTGCTCGTGTGCATTTTAGTATCTCTACATATGTTGATTATGTTGATTGTGATGTGGTACCTATGCAAGCATGTTCCTTGTTACTTGGTAGACCATGGCAATTTGATAAAAATTTCAGACACCATGGTAGAAACAATCAAGATACTCTTGTTCATAAGGATAAAAATATTACTTTGCTTCCTATGACTCCGAGTCCATTTTGAAAGATGATATTAATAGAGCTAATAAAGCAAAACAGAGAAAAATAAGAGTGAAAATCAGATTGTGGCAAAAGAATTTGAGCAACACATGAAGCCTAATAATAAACCATCTACTGTTGCTTCTGAAATTAAATTGAAAAGTGCATGTTTACTTGCCACCAAATCTGATATTGATGAGCTAGATTTTAACAAATCTATTTGCTATGCTTTTGTGTGCAAAGAGGCATTATTTTCATTCGAGGACGGTTTTCCTTTTTGCCCCCGCTGTCACTAACATTTTGCAGAGTTCACGACGCCTTTCCACAAGACGTGCCACCGGATTACCACCTATTCGAGGGATTGAGCATCAAATTGACTTAATTCCCTGCATCATTACCCAACCGCACCATACCGCACTCAATCCAGAGGAGACGAAGGAGATTATGCGCCAAGCATGTGAGCTGCTCGACAAAGGTTATATACGCCAATCCCTTAGTCCTTGTGCTGTTCCTATTATTCTAGTGCCGAAAAAGGATGGTACGCCACGATGTGTGTTGATTGTAGAGGCATCAATAATATTACTATTCGTTATCGCCACCCTATTCCTAGGCTAGATGATATGCTTGATGAATTGAGTGGCTCTACAATATTCTCCAAAGTTGATTTATGAGTGGATACCATCAAATTCGTATGAAATTGGGAGATGAATGGAAAACAGCATTTAAAACTAAGTTTGGATTATATGAGTGGTTAGTCATGCCTTTTGGGTTAACTAATGCACCTAGTACTTTCATGAGATTAATGAACTAAGTTTTACGTGCTTTCATTGACGATTTGTGGTAGTCTATTTTGATGATATACTGATTTATAGCAAATCTTTGGAAGAACATTTGGAACATTTACGTGTTGTTTTAATGCTCTACGTGATGCACGCTTGTTTGGTAACCTTGGGAAGTGCACCTTTGCACCGATCGAGTATCTTTTCTTGGCTATGTTGTTACTCCACAGGAATTGAAGTTGATAAAGCCAAGATTGAAGCTATTGAGAGTTGGCCGCAGCCCAAAACGATCACACAAGTGAGGAGTTTCTTGGCCTCGCTGGTTTCTATAGGCGCTTTGTGAGAGATTTCAGCACCATTGCTGCACCTCTCAACGAGCTTACAAAGAAGGATGTGCCTTTTGTTTGGGGTACCGCACAGAAGAGGCCTTCACGGTATTGAAAGCTAAGTTGACACATGCCCTTTACTCCAACTTCCCGATTTTAATAAGACTTTTGAGCTTGAATGTGATGCTAGTGGAATTGGATTAGGAGGTGTGTTATTACAAGATGGCAAACCTGTTGCATACTTTTCTCGAAAAATTGAGGGCCTAGTCTGAATTACTCTACTTATGATAAAGAATTATATGCTCTTGTTCGGACTTTAGAAACATGGCAACATTATTTATGGCCCAAAGAATTTGTTATACATTCTGATCATGAATCTTTGAAACATATTAAAAGTCAAGCTAAACTGAATCGTAGACATGCTAAATGGGTTGAATTCATTGAGACTTTCCTTATGTCATTAAACACAAGAAGGGTAAAGAAAATGTTATTGTCGATGCATTGTCTCGTCGCTATACTATGCTTTCACAACTTGACTTCAAAATATTTGGTTTGGAGACCATCAAAGATCAATATGTGCATGATGCTGATTTTAAAGATGTATTGCAGAATTGTAAAGAAGGAAGAACATGGAACAAGTTTGTCGTTAATGATGGATTTGTGTTCCGTACTAACAAGCTATGCATTCCAGCTAGCTCCGCTCGCCTTTTGTTGTTGCAGGAGGCGATGGAGGAGGACTAATGGGACACTTTGGCGTGAAGAAGACGGAGGACGATTTGCTACACATTTCTTTTGGCCAAAGATGAGACGGATGTTGAGCGCTTTATTGCTCGCTGCACTACATGTCAAAAAGCTAAGTCACGACTCAATCCTCATGGTTTATATATGCCTTTGCCTGTACTCTAGTGTTCCTTGGGAGGATATATCTATGGACTTTGTTTTAGGTTTACCTAGAACAAAGAAGGAGGGATAGCATATTTGTTGTCGTGGATAGATTCTCAAAATGGCACACTTTATACCATGTCATAAAAGCGATGATGTCTGTCAATGTTGCTGATTTGTTCTTTCGTGAAATTATTCGCTTGCATGGTGTGCCAAATACTATTGTTTCAGATCGTGATACTAAATTTCTTAGCCACTTTTGGAGATGTTTATGGGCTAAGTTGGGGACTAAACTGCTTTTTAGTACTACTTGTCACCCCCAAACCGATGGATAAACTCAAGTAGTCAATAGAACATTGTCTACTATGCTTAGGGCTGTTCTAAAGAAAAATAAGAAAATGTGGGAGGAATGCTTGCCTCATATTGAATTTGCTTATAATCGCTCATTGCATTCTACTACTAAGATGTGCCCTTTTGAAGTTGTGTATGGTTTCCTACCGTGCACCTATTGATTTGTTGCTTCTTCCATCTTCGGAGAAGGTTAATTTTGATGCTAAAGAACGTGCTGAGTTGATTTTAAAATGCATGAGTTAACTAAGGAAAACATTGAGCGATGAATGCTAAATATAAACTTGTCGGAGATAAGGGTAGAAAACATGTTGTGTTTGCACCGAGATCTTGTTTGGTTACATTTATGTAAGGATAGATTTCCGATTTGCGCAAATCAAAGCTAATGCCACGTGCTGCTGGTCCCTTTAAGGTGTTGGAGAAAGTAAATGATAATGCATATAAACTTGAGCTGCCCGCAGATTTTGGGGTTAGTCCCACTTTTAACATTGCAGATTTGAAGCCATATTTGGTGAGGAAGATGAACTTCCGTCGAGGACGACTTCATTTCAAGAAGGGAGGATGATGAGGACATCAATACCATTGTTACACCCACAGCCCCTCGCTGCTATACATACCGGACCAATTACTAGAGCTCACAAGACGCCAACTAAATTACTGTGTACTTTCGCTTTTGGTAATGATTCTAATGTTCATGAGAATATGATGTCGCTTAAATTGGATACATTTGTTTTGCTTACAAATGAAGGGCCTAGCTTGGAGAAGGATGAACATTGGAGCAAGAACACACATGGAGTTGATGGCATGCAAGGAGATCAAGAACGGAGTTACAAGTGATGATTTCAGACTTTGAAGCCACCATAAGGAGTGCATGAAGCCTTGGACGAAATATACAAGATGCCACTTCATAATATTCGTCCATAGGCTATTCTAGGTGCTCACACACCTTATTATTGGGCCAGCCCATGTAATTTCGAAATACATTAGTATAGGCTATTTTAGAGTCCGATGTGGGGAAACAAGAGATAGGGTTAGTTTCGACCCTCCACCAAGGGCCACGAAATTCACCCCTCTTCCTCCATATATACAGCCCTTAGGGCACCGCTTAGACTTGGGTTTTGTTTAGATCAAAAGTTCGCCATAGCTGCAACTTCGCAGCATTTCGCTTGTGTTCAACGACTGCATAAAGGCGCCACGTAACCCCACCTTGATCAATAAAGCTTTCATCTTATATTCGCAATATCCAGATTGCAATCTCAGTTTCTTGCTTGTTCTTCGCTTGCTCGCAGGAAATAGACCTCGTGGTCGTTGATCGTGTTCGCGTGGTCAATAACCTCTCGGAGTTGGTTTAGCGACATATAGGCGCGACGCCCTCGCACGCCAGAGTCGGATCGTCAAAGTCGACTTCCACCAAAGCGAAATCCACCATCTCATCGAAAGACGGGACACCTCAGCCTCTATCAAAGAAGATGCATGAAGATACAAGAAACACCATCGAGCGCCAAGTACAACGACTAGCGACCAAGCTCAACATCAACAAGCAACCCATGATCTTCAAAAAAGGCGATCTAGTGTGGCTACACCTTCGCAAGGAACGCTTCCCCAACAAACGCAAGTCCAAACTTCTACCTCGAGCCGATGGACCTTCAAGGTGTTAGCACGCCACAACAACAACGCTGCATAAGGTCGACCTACCAAGCGACAAGTACAACGTGAGCGACACCTTCAACGCCAAAGACCTCTCGCCTTTCCATGGTGATGAAGAACTAGATCCGAGGTCGGATCCTTTCAAGGAGGGATATGATGCGAGCATCCTTCCATCATCCCCATGGACTCCACATCAACACCTACAACACCACAAGGACCGATGACTCGAGCACGTGCAAGAGCTCTTGAGACCGAGGTGACATCACTCCTCTCACAACTATCCTTCGATTCACATGAGACATGGTTACTACCTCAAACGGAAACTCTATGCATACTCAGGCACCAAGGAGTCCACACTAAAGAAGCTGGGAAGCAAGGAGAATCGGAAGCAGAAGACATGCGTGAAGACGGAGAGGAGAAAGCCACAAGTACTGTGGAGGCCGGACGATCCGGACAGAGGTCTCGACGATCCGGACAGAGCCCGGATGATTCGACTCCGTCCGACGATCCGCTAACTCCACCGAAGGCAACAGAACCTCCACGCTGGCCGGATCATCCGACCCAGCCCGGATCATCCGGACCCCACCGACATCCGCCCGTCGCCGCCACTCACCGACCTCCGCTCATCCGGACTCCACCCGATCATCCGACCAGTCCGGATCATCCGACCTTGTCCGGATTATCCGCCAGCGCCAGGCGCTGCTGTTGGGCTGAGCCCATGTACCCTTCGCCCCTGCACTCTATATATAGGACCCCTCTCTCACTTTGAGACTTAGCATTGATTAGCTCATATTTGTGTGTGAGACCTTTTGCTCATCCACTGGCATTTCTCCACGGAGATCAGGACCTCCGCCTAGGAGAAGATCCATCGGATTCAAGACCCCTATAAGGGAAGATCCTCGTGGATTCAAGACCTCCTCCGGAGAAGAACGCTACCTTTGTATCTTTCCTTTGTTGATTTTGGACCATGTATCACTCGGCTTCATGATCTAGACCTTGTGTGATTGATCCTTGTTGGTTGAGTGTTCCTCCCTCGCTTTCCCCTGTTTCCTCTCGTTCTTCCGCTGCTTCTTCGTGTTCCTCCGTAGGATCCCCTCCAAACGTGAAAGATCGACGAATTAGGGTTCCACCCTACATCACCATGGGGATGATGGAAGGATGCTCCGCATCACTCTTGTTGCACAATACTAGAGAGACGCTAGCACGATTGCACAAGAGGCGGATACGGAGCTTGTGCACAACCTACTAGGCAAAAATGCAACGATCTCTATCCCAAGTATACTATATGTATGGTATTTCGGTGCAATGATCCAAGATGATCTTATATGACAGTCTTAATGTTGTATGATGCTATGCTTGTTGCTTATAAGCTCTTTGTTTATCTTTCCTCTTGCTTAAAAGCTTGAGTGGCTCTTTTCTCTTTGAGCTCTTTTCTTATGCAAACTTCACTTAACTAAGAGAGCAATTGTGTATGCGATGACAACTTTGTGACACACAAGTTGATTTTGAGAGATGCACCTCGATTGTATGTATGATATGGTGTATGCAACTAATGTGCACAAGTCACGCTGTCGCAATACTCAATGGCTAGTCTCGTGTGTAAGCAACGCAAAACATGGTATATGATGGCTATCAATGCAATTGCAAGGTATGACAAAGATGTCGCCGATGTTACCGTCTCAGAGCGAAGATGAGTAGCCACCAAGTGAGCGCTTGTTGTTGATGTTACACCGCCTAAATAGCCAAACACAAGAGGACACGGAAATCTCACTCAAATTGTTGAACTCAAAATCGAATGGTAGTACGGAGGTTGAGTCTTGGGGTTTGGCAAGTGGAGATGGTGGTGGATAGGGTGGGGAGGATGTATGGATGTGTGATGGTGGTGGAGGTGGATGGTGGACCGCAGAACTGCAGCTTCGGCAGAGGAAGCCGGATGATCCGGCCAGAGCCGATGATCCAAGCGAGTCCGGATGATCCGGGACTTGGTCCGAATGATCCGGCAGGTCAACCACGCACGGAATGGCTCGGAAGAACACGAAAATGGGGTGGAATTTGACGATTTCGGGATTTTGGGTGGATTTCGAGGGGAGAAGGTGGCAAACACAAGATCCACGAAGTTACACAATCAATCCACTGATCAAAAACAACAAAACATCATCAAAACTAACAAATCACAAAAAATTTGGGGGTATTTTTGTGGGATTTTCGGTTTTAGGACGAAAACAACAAAATCAAGCTAGAAATCACAAGGTAGGGGCTCCAAAAACGTGATCAACGTGGCTCATGATACCATATGATGTAGGTGGAACCCTAATTCGTCGATCTTTCACATTTGGAGGGGATCCTACGGAGGGAACACGAAGAACGCGCAGAAGAACGAGAGGAAATCACGGGGAAGAACGAGAGAGACACTCAACCGACAAGAGATCAATCACACAAGGTCTAGATCATCGGCTACGAGTGATACATGGTCCAAAATCAACAAAGGAAAGATACAAAGGTAGCCGTTTTCTCCGGAGGAGGTCTTGAATCCACGAGGGATCTTCCCAGATAGGGGTCTTGAACTGATGGATCTTCCCAGACGGAGGTCCCGATCTCCGTGGAGAAGTACCGTGGATGAGCAAAGGCTCTCACACATAAATATGAGCTAATGCAATGCTAAGTCTCAAAGTGAGGAGAGGGGTCCTATATATAGAGTCCGGGTCGGCGGGGGGTACATGGGCTCAGCCTAACACGCTGCAGCGCCGGCCGGATGATCCGGCGACGGTCCGGATGATCCGGCTGGTCCGGATGATCCGGTGGGGCCCGGATGGTCCGCGTGTTTTGCTGGTGACGGCACAGGCCGGACGTCCGGCTGGTGGTCCGGATGTCCGGCGGTGTCCGGATGATCCGCCGGGTCCGATGATCCGCTTCAGCGTGAGGTTCTGCTGCTTTCGTTGATTTAGCCAGATCGTCTGACCGGGTCCGGATCATCCGGCTCGTCCCGATCGTCCGCCTCTCGGGTCCTGGTTGCTTCTTCCTCTCCGCTTCGCTCTGCCTTCCGCTCGATTCTCCTTGCTTCCTAGCTTCTTCATGGTCGACTCCTTGGTGCCTGAGTATGCACAGAGTTTCCATTTGAGGTAGTAACCATGTCTCATGTGAATCGAAGAAGAGTTGTGAGAGGAGTGATGTCACCTCGGTTTCAAGAGCTCTTGCACGTGCTCGAGTCATCGGTCCTTGTGGTGTTGTAGGTGTTGATGTAGAGTCCATGGGGATGATGGAAGGATGCTCCGCATCACTTCATTTGTAAGCAAAACAAATGTATCCAATTTAGGCAGCATCATATTCTCATGAACATTAGAATCATTACCAAGAAACGAAAGTACCTGGTAATTTAGTTGGCGGCGCGAGCTCTAGTAATTGGTCCAAGATGTATAGCAAATAGGGCTGTGGTGTAACAATGGTATTGATGTCCTCATCAGCAGCGGTGGTTGTATATGGCAGCGGTGGTGGTATATGGATACGGATTCGAAGCGGTGGCGGATAAGCGTGGTGGTAGATGGCAGGGCGATGATGATGGTGCGCGGCGGCGTGACAACTTATGACCGTAACTCAAACTCTAAAAGACTAGACTCTAAGATCGGCAACTAGACACGACGATGCAACCGCAAATTCAACAACGCAAATACGTAAAAGATTATGCAAAGGCTCGATTGGTTCGGATACGGCGAACTAACCCTAATTTTTTTTGTGGCTTTTTCGTGGACTATGAGGTATGAAGAAAATCTCACACTCGATCTAAATAGAGGCGAGGTGTACGAAAACGCGTAAAATCTCACCGAGCAACCTAAACGAAATTGACCACGCCACGATACCACTTGATAAACGAAGAACAAGCAAGAAACTGAGATTGCAACTGGATATTGCAATATAAGATGAAAGCTTTATTGATCAAGGTGGGGTTCTGAGACGCCTTTGTGGCATGTTGCAGCTATGGCGAACTTAAATCTAAACAAAACTCAAGTCTAAACGACGCCCTAAGGGCTGTATATATGGAAAAGTAGGGAATTTTGTGGTCTTGAGGGTGGGGTCCAAACCAACCCCAACTCTTGTTTCCCCACATACGACTCTAAAATAGCCTATACTTAAGTATTTCGAAATTACATGGGCTGGCCCAATAATAAGGTGACGCAGCACCTAGAATAGCCTATGGACTAATATTATGAAGTGGCATCTTGTATATTTCGTCCAAGGCTTCATGCACTTTATGGTGGCTTCAAAGTCCTGAAATCATCACTTGTAACTCGTTTTGATCTTCATGATGCCTTCAACTCCATGCGTGTTCTTGCTCCAATGTTCATCCTTCTCCAAGCTAGGCCTTTCATTTGTAAGCAAAACAAATGTATCCAATTTAGGCAGCATCATATTCTCATGAACATTAGAATCATTACCAAGAAACAAATGTATCCTACTGTTACATATACGGGACCAATTACTAGAGCTCGCGCATGCCAATTAAATTAGCAGGTACTTTCGTTTCTTGGTAATGATTCTAATGTTCATGAGAATATGATGTCGCTTAAATTGGATACATTTGTTTTGCTTACAAATGAAGGGCCTAGCTTGGAGAAGGATGAACATTGGAGCAAGAACACGATGGAGTTGATGGCATGCTAAGGATCAAGAACGGAGTTACAAGTGATGATTTCAGACTTTGAAGCCACCATAAGGAGTGCATGATGCCTTGGACGAAATATACAAGATGCCACTTCATAATATTCGCCCATAGGCTATTCTAGGTGCTGCGTCACCTTATTATTGGGCCAGGCCCATGTAATTTCGAAATACTTACGATAGGCTATTTTTAGAGTCCATATGTGGGGAAACAAGAGTTAGGGTTGGTTTCGACCCCATCCTCAAGGGCCACGAAATTCTCCTTTTCCCCATATATACAGCCCTTAGGGCGCTGCTTAGACATTGGGTTTTGTTTAGATCAAAGTTCGCCATAGCTGCAACTTCGCAGATTTCGCTTGTGTTCAACGACTGCATAAAGGCGCCAAAGAACCCCACCTTGATCAATAAAGCTTTCATCTTATATTCGCAATATCCAGATTGCAATCTCAGCTTGCTTGTTCTTCGCTTGCTCGCAGGAAATAGACCTCGTGGTCGTTGATCGTGTTCGCGTGGTCAATAACCTCTTGGAGTTGGTTTAGCGACATATATGCGACGCCCTCGCACGCCAGAGTCGGATCGTCAAAGTCGACTTCCACGAAAGCGAAATCCACCATCTCATCGAAAGACGGGACACCTTTGCCCCTATCAGACTTGTATTTCTCGAGGAAGATGGTCTAGGAGATGTCATTGTGCAATCCCATCATGAACTGGAACTTCATCGAAATGGAGTCGTCCACGCCGGCTCGTCGCAAGGCAATCATCATCTCCTTGAAGTACTTGTCGATGGACTTGGATCCTTGGGTGGTGTTCTCCAATTGGTGTCGAAGTTGTTCCGTAGGTTGGAGGCACAAACTCGCCAGAAAGTTCTCTTCGCCTTGGGCCAACTCATCTCGTAGCTCTCCGAAGGTGTGTGAAGCCACCATGTCGAGGCGTAGTCGTGGAAGTTTCTTGTATGCGCACTTCACTTGATCTTCGGACGAACTTGATGTAGCTTGAGGTAGTCGTCCATCAAACGCTCCCACTCGAGGTACTACTCGGTTCTTGAGTCCCATAGAAAGGAATCTTGTGGTCGGTGTCGAGGTCGTAGTAGCTCATGGAAGTCGCGACTTGAGCTTGGGTAGCTTCTCTTGAGTGTAGTCTTGAGGTTCTTGTTGGCGAAGATGCCATATGTCCGTAGGCTTAAGATGCCTTGAAGTCGCTGGCAAAGATGCCAAGGGAGATGGTGAAGTCGTTGAGCAGTTGTTGGTGTTGAGCTCTTGACCTTCACGTTCTTGTTGGTGATGGTGTCGATGCCGATGTGATCTTGCCGGAGGTGGTAGCTCGGAAGGATGTGCTCTTGAGCATCTTCTCGAAGATGAGGAATATCGCTTGTAGCACTTGATGAGGGCCTTGATCTCCTGCATGCGCTTGTCCATCTTGGCGTCATAGTTTTTGTTCATGGCATCGAACTCGTCGTTGTTGTTGTAGACCGAAAGTGAAATGCCTTGCCTATCCATCACAAGACTCGAGTAGAGATGAGTAGGAAATGAGATAAACAATACCAAGTTACCTTTTCCCAAAGTTGAGGATGTATCCCGTGTCACTTAATGTGAGATGAAAGAATAGTGGAATTGGTACCGGACTTGTTCACTCACACCTACCAAGTAAAGCTTATGGTAGAGCTCGGTGAGGATAGTGGCACAAAAATTTGATGCAAAATGTTAGCAAGAGTCAATAATGTTGAAAGAGATTCACAAATTCGCAAGTGAAAAAATGGACCAATAGCAATGAAAGGTACACGGAAACACACACACGGATAGATAAATGGGGTTATGCAACCAAGGAATGAGCACAAAATGTGGAATCCACGGAAAACGCTCGTGTTGCACAACTCAAGAGAGACGCTAGCACGATTGCTCAATAGGCGGATACGACACTCGTGCACAACCTATAATATGCAAAATGGATATACTTCTATCCCAAGTATGCTATGTATGTATGGTTCCCGGTGTTTCTCTCAAGCATGATATCATATGATGTAGATTTTGATATGGCTCTTATGTGCAATGGGGTATGATGCTATGGCACTTGCTCACGAGCTCTTTGCTCTCTTTTTGCTTAAAAGCTTTTTTTTTTCAATGGCCACTTATGCGCAATGCACAAACCAAGATAGCTATTGTGTATATGCGGGAACGATATTGTGACACAATGTATGATATGATACCAATATGATATGGTATGTACGCAATGGAATGGTGGATCACTAATGTGCACAAGTAACGTTGCCGGCAATACTCAAATGGCTAGTCTCGATAGGTAAGTGACGCAAAATGGGCTAGGGGTTAACAATGCAATTGCAAGGGAATATACAATGGTGTCGTCGAGGTTACCGTCCTTTGCGATGATGAGTGGCGGTGTTCTTGGTGTAGATACCAAGATGATGGAGACTCGTCCCTAAGTAGCCGAAACACCTTAGGAAACAGAAAAACCGCAAACTCAAAATCTCAAATGACAAATGTCAAATGGTGGTAGTGGAAAGCGGTGGTGGTGTTGCACTAGGCAATGCGGAAGTTGAATGATGGGCTATACACGAGTCAGAGTTGAATTTGCCGTCCCTAAGTAGCCTAAACACCTTAGGAGACACAAGCCACAACTCAAACAAGCTCAAACAACAATTGGGTTAAGTTTAGGTTGCGGAAGTCGGTGGTGGTGATGCGAATGATATGGTGGAGGGCCTAGGCAAACTTGCCAAATTTCAGAAAATATGATGGAGTCAAATGATGTTGGTGGTATTTTTGTGGGATGGGGGATGTCAAGAGCTTCAAAACGAGCTAAAGAACGTCGAAAACGGACTCCGGATGAATTAGTTATGGCCGAAACAAGAATTCAGCCGAGTCAGTGTCAGGGTTAACCGGACATCCGGGAGGAGGTCCGGATGATCCGGGCTAGGTCCGGATGATCCGGGAGGAAATCCGGATGATCAGGGTTCGTCAGCTCCGGTTCGGGAATTTGGGCGCGTGGGTTATCCGGACGTCCGGGAGAGGGTCCAGCTGATCCGGGCGGTGTCTGGATGATCCGGGAGATGGTCCGGATGATCCGGGCAGGTCAAACTTGATAGAGGCGGAGTGTACCGATCTTTCGATGAGATGATAAGTATCGATTTGGTGGAGACGACTTTGACGATCCGACTACAAACGTGCAACAACGTTGCGCCTTAGCAATCGCTAAACCAACTCCGAGAGGTTATTGCCACGCCGGAGCACGATCAACCTGACCACGAAGGTCTATTCCTGCAAGCAATCGAAGAACAAGCAAGAATATGATAAAGCAATCTGAATATTGCGAATATATATGAAGTACTGATAAAGTCGGGGATCCGTAAGCGGTCTTGGTCTGGTCGTTGGACACAAACGGCACACGGTTGCAATGGCTAACTTTAACTAAACAAAATCCCAAGGAAAAAGCTACTAGATGGATCTACTTATATAGGAGCAAGGGGTGGCGGCCAAGGAGGTGGGAGAACGTCCCAAGGAAGCCTAAAACCAACCCTAGGTCGTACAAGGCTCATGGGCCCAAGTGGAGGTGACGTAACACCTCTGGACTTGTAGTTTGACTCGGATTCTGCTGCAGCGTCAGATTGTTTCGTCCATAACTCAACGCTCCGAACGGATTTTATGGTGATTCCAATTGTGCTGGAAAGATCATGAAATCAAATTTCCAACAAAAAAAGAATCACCCCATTCGGAGTCCGTATGAAAAAGTTGTTGGCGTTTTGAGTCAGGTATGTCTGTGCAGTCCGAATCTGAATCCAGAACGTGAGAGACTTGGACTCTATCTTCTCTTGGCCCAAAAGTGACGTGAGAAGACTTTTTGAACAGCACCTAAACTTCTCCTTTTCCCTTATCTTCATATGTGGATTGTACAAATGTCCCATACACCTGCAATTAGACAAAACACAAAAGTGTGTGAAGTATTTTTGTTCGATAACATAAATAGATTATTGAATAGTTTGCTCTAGAAATCACCGACAAATATGCATGTATGCAATATTTTTGGTCATATCAAAGGTACTCATGTCCTCATCATCCTCCCTTCTTGAAAATAAAGTCGCCCTCGGCGTTGCTTAATCTGAAATGTGGCTAACAAAAGAGACAAGGTGTACATGTTGTATATGTATATGTCATCCATTTTACTTCCTCGATTTTTGCATATATGACACATGAATAGATGAGTAACTTGCATAGTTCATAAAATATAAAGCCAAAAAATTAGCACAAGTAGAAGGCATGAAAATATTGCACTCAGTTTGCACATATAAGTGAAGCTCTTATTCATTTCAAAAGATTGACAATGTTCATCATTAAACCATCCCAACGTTGGTGAATAAACCTTACTTGCATCAAATTTACATGCTACAACATGCTTAGATAAGCAAACATGCAATGAGTCATTCGACACAGAATCATCACCAAGATTAGAGGTCATATCAAAATGATTAAACATTGATTCTTTTGCATCAACAGTTAATTCAATGGGTGCTCTCAAAATTGTTGGTATTTCAGTTGTTTGATCACATGGCAAAGTCAAATTATCAATATAATTCTCTAAAATAGGTGGTGTGATCAAAGTAGTAGGTAGCTCAACACATGATGTATTCAAGTTAACTAGGCATGCATCATTCTCATGTAAAAGTGGAAAATCTGTACCTTTGTCATTACCTTTTATAGTCAACTCAGATGATGCAGGCACTCTCGATGGTGATGTGTCACATGGTGGAGATGATGTAGTCCTCGCAACAACGGATGTGGTTGTCATAGTACGCCTAGTAGTTGAATAAACATCTGTATCAACAGTTGGAATGTGCACCGTGCGCTTGTTCTCCTTGTGGGCAACACGTCGTTTTATTTCCTGTTCAGCTTTGCAAGCAAGACGAAACAAATGGTCCATAGGATAACACTCTTCATGAATTAGTATCTCCTGAATATTATGGTTTAATCCTCCCAAAATCTATCCATAAAATCTTCTTCACTTTCTTCTAAAATGAGTGCAACAAGGTAGTTTGTAAATCATCATAATATTTTGTTACGTGTCACTACCTTGTTTTAAATGTTCCAGTTTTTTAATCATGCCACGAGTATAATAAACATCGATTTAATCTATCTCTCATGACATGTTTTAAATCATCCCATGTATTAGGTACATAATCAGGTGTAACCGACAATATTCACTCCACCAAACTAGAGCATAACCAGTGAAAGAACCAACCGCAACCGTAACTTTTTACGCTCATCAAAATTATGGGAAGCAAATATATTATTTATGTCTAACTCCCATTCAATATATAAAGCAGGTCTAAAACGGCCATTAAATGGTGGTATAGAAACATGAACCTGATCATGTGTATTTGGATGTTTGTGCACCTCTCGTGACGGTTGTGGTATTTGCATAGGTGGTGGCATGTCTCCCGCGATCGACAAAGCCCATGAATTGACTCGATCCTGTCATGATTAGTAGAACAAGAAACAAAATCCAAAAATAATGTTCCTATAACTACTAGGATGTGGTGGTAAAACGCTCACAAGAAAGCAAATATCAATGTCTTACAAGTTCTTACCATGCAGAAAGCGGTGATCGGCAACCAGCGGTGTCAAGTAACTCCGAATATTGAGTAAAACGATTGCCAGGGGAGCGTACGTATACACAGTGTAGAAATATGTGAAGCTGGGTTGGCTATATATGGTAGCAAAAGATTAGCAATAATCAATTAAAAGATGCAATGTTGAATAAACGCCAACGACGATATCAGGCTGGTCCTAGGCTAGACCGACTAGAGACGCGAGCCTAGAACACTAATGAGGTCACGGCGTAGCACAACTAGCATCAATGAAGGATACTAAGTAGCTCTTGACAGCAAGATATAAGTGAAGATCACAATGGTAGTGAAGATAATGATGAAAAACAACTATCAAGGTGACATACAACAACTCTCTCTCCAACTTTCCTCTTGAAAAGTTTGAGCCAATTTTCTGATAAATTTTTTCAAAGAATGCTACTAACTCAAGCTTTCCAATGCAAAAAGAATCACTCAATTCCGAACTAATATGAGGAGTCAAAGAATTCTAAAACTGGTCTGAAAAATTGGAACAAGCTGTGTTCACGAACTTCAGAGGGCAAAAAGACCTATTTAGAAGCCGATTTTGAGGTGTCAAATAATGAACAAGATTCTGCAACTATTTAGATGCGGCTCGTCGCTAGCTTCAATTTGAGTACTCACGGAGCCAAAACGGACTTCGTATGAGGAAGATACACCTGTTTTACTGAACAGTGCGCAAAACAGATTCTAATCCGAATTCAGGTACGAGATTGATTCTAGATAGATCTGATTTTTTTTTCTTCTCTCTTTTTTTCCTCACACTTTTTTTCTTTTTCTTCTTTCTCTTTTTCTTTTTTTCTTTCCTTTTTTCTTTTTTTCTCTTTTTTTCTCCTCTTTCCAAGACAAACTAGATAAGATGCAGATTGGATCAAAGAAGATGTGAATGACCTCAACTATGATTATGACAATGAACAGCAGAGCACGTGGTGGAAATTAATAGATGGGATGGTGGACAATGGAAGGCATAATGATGCAGCGGCGGCGTGACTAATGTGAACAGAACTCGAAACTCTAAAGGAACTAGACACTATGACCATCAACTCGACACGACGATGCAACCGATAATTCAATAATGCAACCAATGAAAAGAAAATTGCAAAGGCTCAGAGTGGCTTGGACAAAGGGTGAATAGATCTAACTATTTTTTGTGGCTTTTTCTTGGACAATAGGTAAGAAAATAAATCTAATCTAGGGAAAACTGGAAATTCTCACCGAACAACCTGAAAACTGATACCACTTGATAGAGGCGGAGTGTCCCGATCTTTCGATGAGATGATAACTATCGATTTGGTGGAGACGACTTTGACGATCCGACTACAAACGTGCAACAACGTTGCACCTAGGAATCGCTAAACCAACTCCGAGAGGTTATTGCCACGCCGGAGCACGATCAACCTGACCACGAAGGTCTATTCCTGCAAGCAATCGAAGAACAAGCAAGAATATGATAAAGCAATCTGAATATTGCGAATATATATGAAGTACTGATAAAGCAGGGGATCCGTAAGCGGTCTTGGTCTGGTCGTTGGACACAAACGGCACACGGTTGCAATGGCTAACTTTAACTAAACAAATCCCAAGGAAAAAGCTACTAGATGGATCTACTTATATAGGAGCAAGGGGTGGCGGCCAAGGAGGTGGGAGAACGTCCCAAGGCAGCCTAAAACCAACCCTAGGTCGTAGAAGGCTCATGGGCCCAAGTGGAGGTGACGTAACACCTCTGGACTTGTAGTTTGACTCGGATTCTGCTGCAGCGTCAGATTGTTTCGTCCATAACTCAACGCTCCGGACGGATTTTATGGTGATTCCAATTGTGCTGGAAAGAGCATGAAATCTACTTTCCAACAAAAAGGGAATCACCCCATTCGGAGTCCGTATGAAAAAGTTGTTGGCGTTTTGAGTCAGGTATGTCTGTGCAGTCCGAATCTGAATCCAGAACGTGAGAGACTTGGACTCTATCTTCTCTTGGCCCAAAAGTGACGTGAGAAGACTTTTTGAACAGCACCTAAACTTCTCCTTTTCCCTTATCTTCATATGTGGATTGTACAAATGTCCCATACACCTGCAATTAGACAAAACACAAAAGTGTGTGAAGTATTTTTGTTCTGGATAACATAAATAGATTATTGAATAGTTTGCTCTAAAAATCACCTGACAAATATGCATGTATGCAATACTTTTGGTCATATCAAAGGTAGTCATGTCCTCATCAAAATTGCTCGGGATTTCCTCTCGGGGACGAATTTTTGGGCGGAATTTGGGGATTTTGGGGTCAAAATTTGAGAGATTTTGTGGATGGAAGGTGGGGAAACTTGGGAAAATACTAGATCCACTTGAAACCAAGCAAATCCACGGATCAAAATCAACAAAACATCATCAAACCAACAAATCACAAAAAAATTTGGGGCTATTTTGGGTGAGGATTTTCGGATTTATGATGAAATCAACAAAATCAAGCTAGAAAACACGGGGTAGGGGCTCCAAAAACGTGATCAACGTGGCTCATGATACCATATGATGTAGGGTGGAACCCTATAGCGACGATCTTTCACGTTTGGAGTGGGATCCCTCGAAGAACACGATGAACACGGGGAAGAACGGGAGAAATCACAAGGAAACACTCAAGAACAAGTCCAAATCACACATCCACTAGACAATCAAACACACAAGATCCACAAGGTACATGAACAACAAAGGGAAAGATACAAGGTAAGGTTCATCTCCAAGAGGAGGTCTTGATGATATCCTAGATGGATCTTCCCACAAGGGGTCTTGATGATATCCAGGGATCTTCTCCTAGATGGAGGTCTTGGCCTCCAATGGAGTAGTGGTCTCTCTCTCAAGAGTAGAGATAGGTAGGAGCAAAGCTCACCTAAGAATGAGCTATCACTTTGCTAACCCTAGAAAGGAGGTGGAGGAGGTCTATTTATAGCCCAAGGGGCGAAGGGTAAGTAAGGGGCGAAGGGGTACACGGGCTTCGCCCAAGTCACGACGCAGCGGGTCCGGATGATCCGGATGGTGGCCCGGATGATCCGGGTGTCGGGGGTCCGGATGATCCGGGCGACCGTCCGGATGATCCGGCTTCGTCGAGCAGCTTCTGTTGTCTTCGGGCCGAATTATCCGGATGATCCGGAGAGGGACTAGGATGATCCGGCCGAGCCCGGATGATCCGGACGGTGGCCCGGATGTCCGGCCTGGTTCCTGCAGCCGCTCCGTCTTCTTCTCCTTTCTTCTGTCTTCTCTTCCACACTTCCCTCGCGGATTAAATAGGGATCATCCGGAGACAATAGAACCTGCTCGATGAAGCCGGATCATCCGGACGGTCGCCCGGATCATCCGGACCCCCGACACCCGGATCATCCGGGACACCATCCGGATCATCCGGACCCCGCCTGCGTGCGTGACATGGGCCGAAGCCCGTGTACCCCTTCGCCGCTCACTTACCCCTTCGCCCCTTGGGCTATAAATAGACCTCCCCCACCTCCTTTCTAGGGTTAGCAAAGTGATAGCTCATTCTTAGGTGAGCTTTGCTCCTACCTATCTCTACTCTTGAGAGAGAGACCACTACTCCATTGGAGGCCAAGACCTCCATCTAGGAGAAGATCCCGCGGGATATCATCAAGACCCCCCTTGTGGGAAGATCCATCTAGGATATCATCAAGACCTCCTCTTGGAGATGAACCTTACCTTGTATCTTTCCCTTTGTTGTTCATGTACCTTGTGGATCTTGTGTCTATGATTGTCTAGTGGATGTGTGATTTGGACTTGTTCTTGAGTGTTTCCCCTTGTGATTTCTCCCCGTTCTTCCCCGTGTTCATCGTGTTCTTCGAGGGATCCCACTCCAAACGTGAAAGATCGTCGCTATAGGGTTCCACCCTACATCATACTCCCACCGGGAGTAGGACTCCCTCCTTTCCTAGTCCAACTAGGAGAGGGGAAGGAAGGGAAGGAGAAGAAGAAGGAAGGAGGGGGAGGAAGAGTAGGAAAGGGGGGCCGACCCCCTAGTCCAATTCGGTTTGGGCAAGGGGGGCCGCGCGCCCTGCCTCCTCTCTTCCACCACTTGGTCCATGAGGCCCATTGCTTCTTCGTCAGATTCCCGTAACTCCCGGTACTTCAAAATAACCGAATCACTGAACCCTTCCGATGTCCGAATATAGTCGTCCAATATATCGATCTTTACGCCTCGACCATTTCGAGACTCCTCGTCATGTCCCCGATCTCATCCGAGACTCAACTCCTTCGTACATCAAAACTCATAAACTCATAATATAACCGCCATCGAAACCTTAAGCGCGCGGATCCTACGGGTTCGAGAACTATGTAGACATGACCTAGAACTATTCTCGGTCAATAACCAATAGCGAAACCTGGATGCTCATATTGGCTACTACATATTCTATGAAGATCTTTATCGGTCAAACCGCATAACAACATATGTTGTTCCCTTTGTCATCGGTATGTACTTGCCCGAGATTCGATCGTCGGTATCCAATACCTAGTTCAATCTCGTTACCGGCAAGTCTCTTTACTCGTTACGTAATGCATCATTTCGTAACTAACTCATTAGTTACATTTCTTGCAAGGCTTATAGTGATGTGCATTACCGAGAGGGCCCAGAGATACCTCTCCGACAATCGGAGTGACAAAACCTAATCTCGAAATACGCCAACCCAACATGTACCTTTGGAGACACCTATAGTACTCCTTTATAATCACCCAGCATGCTAGGACGCTTGGTAGCACCCAAAGTGTTCCTCCGTAAACGGAGTTGCATAATCTCATAGTTACAGGAACATGTATAAGTCATGAAGAAAGCAATAGCAATATACTAAACGATCAAGTGCTAGGCTAATGTATGGGTCATGTCAATCACATCATTCTCCTAATGATGTGATCCCATTAATCAAATGACAACACATGTCTATGGTTAGGAAACATAACCATCTTTGATTAATGCGCTAGTCAAGTAGAGGCATACTAGTGACTATATGTTTGTCTATGTATTCACACATGTATCATGTTTCCGGTTAATACAATTCTAGCATGAATAATAAACATTTATCATGAAATAAGGAAATAAATAATAACTTTATTATTGCCTCTAGGGCATATTTCCTTTAGTCTCCCACTTGCACTAGAGTCAATAATCTAGTTCACATCACCATGTGATTTAACACCAATATCCATATCTGTATATGATTAACACCCATAGTTCACATCGTCATGTGACCAACACCCAAAGGGTTTACTAGAGTCAATAATCTAGTTCACATCGCTTATGTGATTAACACCCAAAGAGTACTAAGGTGTGATCATGTTTTGCTCGTGAGAGAAGCTTAGTCAATGGGTCTGTCACATTCAGAGCCGTATGTATTTTGCAAATATTCTATGTCCACAATGCTCTGCACGGAGCTACTCTAGCTAATTGCTCCCACTTTCAATATGTATCCAGATTGAGATTTTAGAGTCATCTGGATCAGTGCCAAAACTTGTATCGACGTAACCCTTTACGACGAACCTTTTATCACCTCCATAATCGAGAAACATCTCCTTGGTCCTTACTAAGGATATTTTTGACCGTTGTCCAGTGATCTACTATTAGATCAAAATTGTATTCCTTTGCCAAACTCGAGCAAGGTATACAATATGTCCGTTCACAAGATAGCATACTTTATAGAACCTATGACTAAGGCATAGGGAATGACTTTTCATTCTCTTTCTATTTTCTGCCATGGTTGGGTCTTGAGTCTTACTCAAATTCACACCTTGCAACACAGGCAAGAACTCCTTCTTTGACTGTTCCATTTTGAACTATTTCAAAAATTTATCAAGGTATTCATTGAAAAATCTTATCAAGCCGCCTTGATCTATCTATATAGATCTTGATGCTCAATGTAAGCAGCTTCACCGAGGTCTTTCTTTGAAAAACTCTTATTCAAGTATCCTTTCATGCTATCCAGAATTTCTATATCATTTCCAATCAACAATATGTTATCCACATATAGTATTAGAAATGCTACAGAGCTCCCACTCACTTTCTTGTAAATACAGCCTTCTCAAAAAGTCTGTATAAAACCATATGCTTTGATCAACCCATCAAAGCGTATATTCCAACTCCGAGAGGCTTGCACCAGTCCATAAATGGATCGCTGGAGCTTGCACACTTTGTTAGCACCTTTAGGATTGACAAAACCTTCTGGTTGCATCATATACAACTTTTCTTTAATAAATTCATTAAGGAATGCAGTTTTGACATCCATTTGCTAGATTTCCTAAATTGTGGCAATTGCTAACATGATTCGGACAGACTTAAGCATCGCTACAGTTGAGAAAATCTCATTGTAGTCAACACCTTGAACTTGTCAAAAACCTTCTTGCGAAAAGTCGATCTTTGTAGATAGTAACACTACTATCAACGTCCGTCTTCCTCTTGAAGATCCATTTATACAATATGGCTTGCCGATCATCGGGCAACTCCACCAAAGTCCACACTTTGTTCTCATACATGGATCCTATCTCAGATTTCATGGCCTCCACCATTTTATGAATCTGGGCTCATCATCGCTTCCTCATAGTTCGTAGGTTTATCATGGTCTAGTAACATGACTTTCGTAACAGGATTACCGCACCACTCTTGTGCGGACTGCACTCGGAAGACCTACGAGGTTCTCAGAGTAACTTGATCTCAAGTTTCATGATCATCATCATTAGCTTCCTCACTAATTGGTGTAGGAATCACTGGAACTGATTTCAGTGATGAACTATTTTCCAATTCGGGAGAAGGTACAATTACCTCATCAAGTTCAACTTTCCTCCCACTCACTTCTTTCGAGAGAAACTCCTTCTCTAGAAAGGATCCATTCTTAGCAACGAATGTTTTGCCTTTGGATCTGTGATAGAAGGAGTACCCAATAGTTTCCTTTGGGTATTCTATGAAGACGCACTTCTCCGATTTGGGTTTGAGCTTATCAGGTTGAAAACCTTTTTCATATAAGCATCGCAACTCCAAACTTAAAGAAACGACAGCTTAGGTTTACTGCTAAACCATAGTTTATACGGTGTCGTCTCAACGGATTTAGATGGTGCCCTTTTAAACATGAATGCAGCTGTCTCTAATGTATAACCCCAAAACAATAGTGGTAAATCAGTAAGAGACATCATAGATCGCACCATATCCAATAAAGTGCGGTTACGACGTTTGGACACACCATAACGTTGTGGTGTTCTGTGGCGGAGCTGTGAAACTATTCCACATTGTTTTAATTGAAGACCAAACTCAGAACTCAAATATTCGCTCTCGCGATCGATCGCAGAAACTTTATTTTCTTGTTACGATGATTTTTCCACTTCACTCTGAAATTCTTTGAACCTTTCAACTATTTCGCACTTATGTTTCATCAAGTAGATATACCCATATCTCGCTCAAATCATCTTGTGAAGGTCGAACATAATGATACTTGCCACGAGCCTTCATACTCATTGGTCTCGCATACATCAAGATGTATTATTTCCAACAAGTCAAGAGCTCGCTCCATTGTTCAAGAACGGAGTTTTAGTCATCTTGCCCAAAAGGCACGGTTCGCAAGCATCAAATGATTCATAACCAAGTGATTCCAAAATCCATCTTTATGGAGTTTCTTCATGCGCTTTACACAGATATGACCAAACGGCAAGTGCCACAAATAAGTTGCACTATCATTATTAACTTTGCATCTTTTGGCATCAATATTATGAATATCTCAGATCACTACGATCGAGATCCAACAAACTATTTTCATTGGGTGTATAACCATCGAAGGTCATATTCATGTAAACAGAATAACAATTATTCTTTAACTTTAAATGAATAATCAGATTGCAATAAACATGATCAAATCATATTCATGCTCAACGCAAACGCCAAATAACATTTATTTGGGTTTAACACTAATCCGAAAGTATAGGAGTGTGCGATGATGATCATATCAATCTTGGAACTACTTCCAACACTCATCGTCACTTCACCCTCAACTAGTCTCTGCTTATTCTATAACTCCTATTTCGAGTTACTAATATTAGCAACCTAACAAGTATCAAATACTGGGGCTACTATAAACACTAGTAAGGCATACATCAATAACTCAGATATCAAATATACCCTTGTTCACTTTGCCATCCTTCTTATCCACCAAATATTCAGGGCATTTCCGCTTCCAGTGACCATTTCTTTTGCAGCGTAAGCACTCAGTTTTAGGCTTTGGTCCAGCTTTGGTCTTCTTCACGGGAGTGACAACTTGTTTGCCCTTCTACTTGAAGTTTCCCTTTCTTTCCCTTTGCCCTTTTCTAGAAACTAGCGGTCTTGTCAATCATCAACACTTGATGCTCTTTATTGATTTCTACCTTCGTCGATTTCAACATCACGAAGAGCTCGGGAATCGTTTTTGTCATCCCTTGCATACTATAGTTCATTACGAAGTTCTAGTAACTTAGTGATGGTGAATAGAGAATTCGTCAATCACTATCTTATCTCGAAGATTAACTCCCACTTGATTCAAGCGATTGAAGTACCTGCATAATCTGAGCACATGCTCACTAGTTGAGCGATTCTCCTCCATCTTTTAGCTATAGAACTTGTTGGAGACTTCATATCTCTCAACTCGAGTATTTGCTTGAAATATTAACTTCAATACCGGAACATCTTATATGGTCCATGACGCTCAAAACGCCTTTGAAGTCCCGATTCTAAGCCGTTAAGCATGGTGCACTAAACTATCAAGTAGTCATCATATTGAGCTAGCTAGACGCTCATAACATATGCATCTGCTCCCGCAATAGGTCCGCTCACCTAGCGTGCATTAAGGACATAATTCTTCAGGCAGAATGAGGATAAACCTCGATCACAGATCCAATCCGCATCATTGCTACTAACATTTTTCAACACAATTTTCTAGGAACATATCAAAATAAACGTATGAAAGCAACAACGCGAGCTATTGATCTACAACATAATTTGCAAAATACTACCAGGACTAAGTTCATGATAAATTTAAGTTCAATTAATCATATTACTTTAAGAACTCCCACTTAGACAGACATCTCTCTAGTCATCTAAGTGATTACGTGATCCAAATCAACTAAACCATGTCCGATCATCACGTGAGATGGAGTAGTTTCAATGGTGAACATCACTATGTTGATCACATCTACTATATGATTCACGTTCGACCTTTCGGTCTTCGTGTTCCGAGGCCATATCTCAGATATGCTAGGCACGCTGCTTAACTCGAGTATTCGCGTGTGCAACTTTTTTGCACCCGCTGTATTTGAACGTAGAGCCTATCACACCCGATCATCACGTGGTGTCTCAAAGACGAAGAACTTTCGCAACGGTGCATACTCGTGGAGAACACTTCTTGATAATTAGTGAGAGATCATCTTAAAATGCTACCGCCAATCAAAGCAAGATAAGATGCATAAAGGATAAACATCACATGCAATCAATATAAGTGATATGATATGGCCATCATCATCTTGTGCTTGTGATCTCCATCTTCAAAGCACCATCGTGATCACCATCGTCACCGGCGCGACACCTTGATCTCCATTGTAGCATCGTTGTCGTTACGCCATCTATTGCTTCAACGACTATCGCTACCGCTTAGTGATAAAGTAAAGCAATTACAGGGTGTTTGCATTTCATACAATAAAGCGACAACCATATGGCTCCTGCCAGTTGCCGATAACTTCGGTTACAAAACATGATCATCTCATACAATAAAATATAGCATCACGTCTTTGACCATATCACATCACAACATGCCCTGCAAAAACAAGTTAAACGTCCTCTACTTTGTTGTTGCAAATTTTACGTGGCTGCTACGGGCTTAGCAAGAACCGTTCTTACCTACTTATCAAAACCACAACGATAGTTCGTGATAGAGGCAAAGGTGTCCCGTCTTTCGATGAGATGGTGGATTTCGCTTTGATGGAAGTCGACTTTGACGATCCGACTACGAGCGTGCGAGGACGTCGCGCCTTAGCAATCGCTAAACCAACTCCAAGAGGTTATTGACCACGCCGGAGCACGATCAACCTGACCCCGAGGGCCTATTTCCTGCGAGCAAACGAAGAACAAGCAAGAAACTGAGATTGCAATCTGGATATTGCGAATATAAGATGAAAGCTTTATTGATCAAGGTGGGGTTCTGTGGACGCTTTGTCCGGTCGTTGAACACAAACGGCACGCCGGTTGCAGCTATGGCGAACTTTTGATCTAAACAAAACCCAAAGTCTAAACGGTGCCCTAAGGGCTGTATATATGGAGGAAGAGGGGTGAATTTCGTGGCCCTTGGTGGAGGGGTCCAAACTAACCCTATCTCTTGTTTCCCCACACATACGGACTCTAAAAATAGCCTATACTAATGTATTTCGAAATTACATGGGCCTGGCCCAATAATAAGGTGACGCAGCACCTAGAATAGCCTCTGGACGAAATTTATGAAGTGGCATCTTGTATATTTTGTCCAACGCTTCATGCACTCATTATGGTGGCTTCAAAGTCCTGAAATCATCACTTGTAACTCCATTCTTGTCCCCCTTGCGCATGCCATCATCTCCATGCTTGTTCTTGCTCCAATGTTCATCCTTCTCCAAGCTAGGCCCTTCATTTGTAAGCAAAACAAATGTATCCAATTTAGGCAGCATCATATTCTCATGAACATTAGAATCATTACCAAGAAACAAAAGTACCTGGTAATTTAGTTGGCAGGCGCGAGCTCTAGTAATTGGTCCAGTATGTATAGCAGCAGGGGCTGTGGGTGTAACAATGGTATTGATGTCCTCATCAGTTCGTCAAGTTAGTGCTGTTTTAACCTTCGCAAGGACCGGGCGTAGCCACACTCGATTCAGCTAAAGTGAGAGAGACAGACACCCGCCAGCCACATTTAAGCACGAGTGCTCGTAACGGTGAAACCAGTCTCGCGTAAGCGTACGCGTAATGTCGGTCCGCGCCACTTCATCTCACAATACCGCCAAACCAAAGTACGACATGCTGGTAAGCAGTATGACTTGTATCGTCCACAACTCACTTGTGTTCTACTCGTGCATATGACATCTACGCATAAAACCAGGCTCTGATGCCACTGTTGGGGAACGTAGTAATTTCAAAAAAATTCCTACACACACGCAAGATCATGGTGATGGCATAGCAACGAGAGGGGAGAGTATTGTCCATGTACCGTGAGACCGTGAAGCGGAAGCGCTTATGACAACGCTGTTGATGTAGTCGACGCCTTCACGATCCGACCGATCCAAGTACCGAACGTCGGCACCTCCGAGTTCAGCACACGCTCAGCTCGATGATGATCCCCGGCTCCGTCCAGAAAGCTTCGGGATGAGTTCTCACAAGATGACGGCGTGGTGGACGATGATGATGTTCTACGGCGCAGGCTTCGCCTAAACTCTGCGACGATATGACCGAGGTGGAATATGGTGGAGGGGGCACCGACACGGCTAAGGAACGATCCGTAGATCAACTTGTGTGTCATGGGGTGCCCCTCCCCGTGATATAAAGGAGCAAGGGGAGGGGCGGCCGGCCAAGGAGGGCGCGCCAGGAGGAGTCCTACTCCCACCGAGTAGGACTCCTCCTTCCTAGTCCAACTAGGAGAGGGAAGGAAGGAAGGAGAAGGAGAAGGAAGGAGAGGAGGAAGAGTAGGAAGGGGGCCGCCCCCAGTCCACCCGGGTTTGGGCTAGGGGCCGCGCCCGCCTCCTCTCTTCCACCACTTGGCCCATGAGGCCCATTGCTTCTTCGTCAGATTCAGTAACTCCCTACACTCGAAAATACCCGAATCACTGAACCCTTCCGATGTCCGAATATAGTCGTCCAATATATCGATCTTTACGCCTCGACCATTTCGAGACTCCTCGTCATGTCCCCGATCTCATCCGGGACTCAACTCCTTCGATACATCAAAACTCATAAACTCATAATATAACCGCATCGAAACCTTGCGTGCGGACCCTACGGGTTCGAGAACTATGTAGACATGACCTAGAACTATTCTCGGTCAATAACCAATAGCGGAACCTGGATGCTCATATTGGCTACTACATATTCTACGAAGATCTTTATCGGTCAAACCGCATAACAACATATGTTGTTCCCTTTGTCATCGGTATGTTACTTGCCCGATATTCGATCGTCGGTATCCAATACCTAGTTCAATCTCGTTACCGGCAAGTCTCTTTACTCGTTACGTAATGCATCATTCCGTAACTAACTCATTAGTTACATTGCTTGCAAGGCTTATAGTGATGTGCATTACCGAGAGGGCCCAGAGATACCTCTCCGACAATCGGAGTGACAAAACCTAATCTCGAAATACGCCAACCCAACATGTACCTTTGGAGACACCTGTAGTACTCCTTTATAATCACCCAGTTACATTGTGACGTTTGGTAGCACCCAAAGTGTTCCTCCGGTAAACGGGAGTTGCATAATCTCATAGTTAGAGGAACATGTATAAGTCATGAAGAAAGCAATAGCAACATACTAAACGATCAAGTGCTAGGTTAACGGAATGGGTCATGTCAATCACATCATTCTCCTAATGATGTGATCCCATTAATCAAATGACAACACATGTCTATGGTTAGGAAACATAACCATCTTTGATTAATGAGCTAGTCAAGTAGAGGCATACTAGTGACTATATGTTTGCCTATGTATTCACACATGTATCATGTTTCCGGTTAATACAATTCTAGCATGAATAATAAACATTTATCATGAAATAAGGAAATAAATAATAACTTTATTATTGCCTCTAGGGCATATTTCCTTCAGAATTTTGGGGCAGTCAGGCAAAAAGCGCACAAGAAAATGAAGTATTTTCAAGGACTGCCATAGAATGGAGAGATGCTTACTAAGACGGTCATAATTTTGTCATTAGGAGTCCGTGTCGGACCCATCAGAACTCAAACTGCTCGTGGCAAGCGCGCGAATTCAAAAAAATACTCCCCGCTTGCGCCAGGAGGCCCGGAGTACCCTCAAATTCAGCTTTAAGCAGGACTTTTTGGCCCTGACAGTCAAAGAACATCATTCCTCGCTGTTTTTCAGACAAGTTTCTGAACCCATTGGCACTTCCTTTTGAAGGAAATTCGTTAGATTATGTTGCTTATAGACATTAGCCCCCCTTGTAGGGACAAACTACCTTTCTGCAGATGCTCTATGATCCGGGCAATCTCATTTGGCCGTAAATTGAAGAAAATCCAACGGCTATATGCCTTATTCTCCTTGTTTTTGCCGGATGGCATGCTGTAACTCGTGCATGTGAAAGCCAAGAACTAAAGGGCATTCCTGGCATCGGTCAATATATATGTGGAAACGATATTTCCACTATAAAGGACAAGAAATTTTGGGGCAGTCAGGCAAAAAGCGCACGAGAAAATGAAGTACTTTCAAGGACTGCCATAGAATGGACAGATGCTCAGTAAGACGGTCATAATTTTGCATTAGGAGTCCGTGTCGGACCCATAAGTACTTAAACTGCTTTCAAGCGCGCGAGCGAATCCAAAAAATACTCCCGCTATGCCAGAGGCCCGGAGTACCCTCAAATTCAACCTTAAGTAGGACTTTTTGGCCTTGAAAGTCAAAGAACATCATTCGTCGCTGTTTTTCAGACAAGTTTCTGAACCCATTGGCACTTCCTTTTGAAGGAAATTCGAGAGATTATGTTGCTTATAGACATTAGCCCCCGGTAGGGACAAACGTATCTTCTCGCAGATTCTCTATGATCCGGCAATCTCATTTGGCCGTAAATTGAAGAAAATCCAGCGGCTATATGCCTTATTCTCCTTGTTTTCGCCGGATGGCATGCTATAACTCATGCGCGTGAAAGCCAAGAACAAAAGGGCATTCCTGGCATCGGTCAATATATATGTGGAAATGATATCTCCACTATAGAGGACAAGAAATTTCTGAACAGTCAGGCAAGAAGCGCACAAGAAAATGAAGTACTTTCAAGGACTGCCATAGAATGGACAGATGTTCACTTAAACAGTCATAATTTTGTCATTCAGAGTCCGTGTCGGACCCGTAAGTACTCAAACTGCTCGCGGCGAGCGCGCGAATCGAAAAAATACTCCCCGCTTGCGCCAGGAGGCCCGGAGTACCCTCAAATTCAGCCTTAAGCAGGACTTTTTGGCCCTGAAAGTCAAAGAACATCATTCGTCGCTGTTTTTCAGACAAGTTCTGAACCCATTGTGATGTAGGGTGGCACCCTAATTCATCGATCTTTCACGTTTGGAGGGGATCCTACGGAGGAAACACGAAGAACACGCGGAAGCACGAGGGGAAACACGAGGAAAACGAGGGAGGAACACTCAACCAACAAGGAATCGATCACACAAGGTCTAGATCATCGAAGCACGAGTGATACATGGTCCAAAATCAACAAAGGAAAGATACAAGGTAGCCGTTCTTCTCCGAGAGGAGGTCTTGAATCCACGAGGGGATCTTCCCGTATAGGGGTCTTGAATCCGATGGATCTTCTCCTAGACGGAGGTCCTGATCTCCGTGGAGAAGTACCGGTGGATGAGCAAAGGCTCTCACACACAAATATGAGCTAATCCAATGCTAAGTCTCAAAGTGAGGAGAGGGGGTCCTATATATAGAGTCTGGGGCGAAGGGGTACATGGGCTCAGCCCAACACGCGCGCACAGGCGCTGGCCGGATGATCCGGACGAGGGTCCGGATGATCCGGACCGGTCCGGATGATCCGGGTGGAGTCCCGGATGAGCCGGAGGGTCGGCTGGTGGTGGCGACGGGCCGGATGTTCGGCTGGGGGTCCGGACGTCTGGGCGGGGTCCGGATGATCCGGGCTTGGGTCCGGATGATCCGCTTCAGCTGAGGTTCTGCTGCCTTCGTGGAGTTAGCGGTTAAATGCGGACCGGGTCCGGATCATCCGGCTCTGTCCGGATCGTCCGGACCTCTGTCCGGATCGTCCGCCTCCACAGTACTTGTGGCTTTCTCCTCTCCGTCTTCACGCATGTCTTCTGCATCCGATTCTCCTTGCTTCCCAGCTTCTTCATGGTCAACTCCTTGGTGCCTGAGTATGCATAGAGTTTCCGTTTGAGGTTGTAACCATGTCTCATGTGAATCGAAGGATAGTTGTGAGAGGAGTGATGTCACCTCGGTCTCAAGAGCTCTTGCACGTGCTCGAGTCATCGGTCCTTGTGGTGTTGTAGGTGTTGATGTAGAGTCCATGGGGATGATGGAAGGATGCTCCGCATCATATCCCCTCCCTTCGAAAGGATCCGACCTCGGATCTAGTTCTTCATCACCATGGAAAGGCGAGAGGTCTTTGACGTTGAATGTGTCGCCACGCTTTTACTTGTCGCTGGTAAGTCGAGCTTGTAGGCGTTGTTGTTGTAGCGCATAACACCTTGAAGGGTCCATCGGCTCGAGGTAGAAGTTTGGACTTGCGTTAGTTGGGGAAGCGTTCCTTGCGAAGGTGTAGCCACACTAGATCGCTTTGTTGAAGATCATGGGTTGCTTGTTGATGTTGATCTTGGTCGCTAGTCGCTGTGCTTGGCGCCGATGGTGTTTCTTGTATCTTCATGCATCTTCTTGATGTAGCTTGCACGGGCACTTGCGCCGAGGTTGGTGCGCTCTTGTAGAGGTAGAGGTAGGATGTCCAATGGGGACAATGGGTTGAAGCCGTGAGACGACCTCAAGGGGAATTGCCGGTCGTTGAATGTCTTGCGCGGTTGTAGGCGCATTTCGGCGATGGGTAAACATGTCTCCCACTCCTTGATGTTCTTCTTGATCAACACGCGAAGTAGAGTGGAGAGCGTCCGGTTCGTCACCTCTGTTTGGCCGTCGGTTTGAGGATGGTATGTGGATGAGAACATGAGCTTGATGCCGAGCTTGGCGCAAAGAGTCTTCCAAAAGTAACTCAAGAACTTGACGCTATGGTCGGAGACGATTGACTTTGGTACTCCATGAAGGCGCAAGATTTCCTACAAAAGAGATTTGCAATATGTGAAGCATCGCTCACCTTGTTGCAAGGAATAAAGTGTGCCATCTTAGAAAATCGATCTACAACCACAAACACGGAATCCTTTCCATTTTGAGTTCTAGGCAAACTAAGTACAAAGTCCATGCTAATGTCTTCCCAAGGTTGATATCGAATTGGAAGAGGCATGTAAAGACCATGAGATTGAGCTTTTGACTTAGCTTTATGGCATGTAGAGCATCGGGTGGTGAAGCGTGAAACGCCTCAAACATCTTGGGCCAAAAGTAGTTCTTGGAGAGCGTGGCGAAGGTCTTGTCGCGTCCAAAATGTCCCATGAGTCCACCTCCATGAGCCTCTTGCAAAAGTAACAAACGAAGAGAAGACTCGGGTATGCAAAGTTTGTTAGCTCTCATAAGATAACTATCCTTGAGGTAATATTGTTCCCAAGATGTATGCGTCAAACATTTAGCATAATGAGGTGCAAAAGATGGATCACTAGCATATAAATGTTTGATGTGCTCAAAGCCAATAACATTCAACTCAAGTTGGGTGACAAGCGTGCATATGCGTGAAAGTGCATCGGCAACTACATTTTCTTTGCCCTTAATGTACTTTATCACATATGGAAAAGATTCAATAAATTCACTCCATTTGGCATGACGCTTGTTCAATTTAGTTTGACCTTTTAAGTACTTAAGCGTTTCATGATCGGTATGGATGACAAACTCATGAGGTCTAAGATAATGTTCCCAAACATTTAGCATACGCACTAAAGCATACAATTCTTTGTCATACACGGGATAGTTAAGTTGAGCACCGGAGAGTTTTTCACTAAAATAAGCAATGACTCGTTTTTCTTGCATTAAAACTCCGCCAATTCCGGTACCACTTGCATCACAATGGACCTCAAAAGTTTTGTCAAAATTGGGCAAAGCAAGAATTGGAGCATGAGTAAGCAAAGACTTGAGCTCATCAAAAGCGTTTGATTGCAAAGGTCCCCAAACAAAAGGAGTATTCTTCTTACCCAAAGCATGCAAAGGGGTTGCAATAGTGCTAAAGTTTTTCACAAAGCGGCGATAAAAACCTGCAAGACCAAGGAAACTTCGCACTTGTTGCAAATTGGTGGGTTGGGGCCATGTTTTAATTGCTTTGATTTTAGTTTCATCAACATGGACACCCTTGGAGGAGACAACGAAACCCAAGAAAACCACTTTGTCAACTCCAAAAGTGCATTTCTTCAAGTTGGCATAAAGACTTTCCTTTCGAAGTGTTTGCAAAACAAGCTTAACGTGATCAAGATGCTCTTTCATGGTTTTGCTAAACACAAGAATGTCATTGAAGTAAACCACAACAAATATTCCAATGTATGGGCGAAGTACATGATGCATAAGACGCACAAAAGTTCCGGGAGCCTCCGACAAACCCATAGGCATAACCAACCATTCATATAAGCCAAATTTTGTTTTGAAAGCAGTTTTCCATTCATCACCCTCATGAATGCGGATTTGATAATAGCCACTTTTAAGATCAATTTTTGAGAAAAAGTTGGCTCCACTAAGTTCATCAAGCATATCATCTAAGCGAGGAATGGGATGCCTATAGCGCACGGTGATAGCATTTATGGGTCTACAATCGGAGCACAAGCGGAAACTTCCATCGGGCTTAGGCACAAGTATAACGGCACGGCACAAGGGCTTAAGCTATCACGTACATGACCGTTGTCGAGTAGTTGTTGTACTTGCCGTTGAATCTCCTTGGTTTCTTCGGGATTGACACGGTAGGGAGCTTTGTTTGGAAGTGGCGCTACGGGGATGAGGTCGATTCGATGCTCAATGCCTCGAAGAGGAGGTAGACCCGGAGGTAGCTCATCGGGAAAAACATCTTGAAATTCCTGCAAAAGAGATTGAAACACCAAAGGTAGCTCATGAGTGGTGTTAGTTTGTGGTTCTCCATCCTTGCACACGAGGACAAAGTGCATCACACTCGATGGGTTCTCACACACTTCTCTCATCTCATGTTTGGTGGCGAATAGTATGAGGTTTTTCTCTCTAGGTGATGTAGGGTGGAACCCTAATTCGTCGATCTTTCACGTTTGGAGCGGGATCCCTCGAAGAACACGATGAACACGGCGAAGAACGGGGAGAAATCACAAGGGGAAACACTCAAGAACAAGTCCAAATCACACATCCACTAGACAATCAAACACACAAGATCACAAGGTACATGAACAACAAAGGGAAAGATACAAGGTAAGGTTCATCTCCAAAAGGAGGTCTTGATGATATCCTGGATGGATCTTCCCACAAGGGGTCTTGATGATATCCCGCAGATCTTCTCCTAGATGGAGGTCTTGGCCTCCAATGGAGTAGTGGTCTCTCTCTCAAGAGTAGAGATAGGTAGGAGCAAAGCTCACATACAAATGAGCTATCACTTTGCTAACCCTAGAAAGGAGGTGGAGGTGGTCTATTTATAGTCTAAGCCACGAAGGGGTAAGTGGGAGAGGGATACAAGGCCAAAGCCCTGGGTGCAAGACAAAAGGTGGCGGTAGTACGACTCATGGGCGGTAGTACCGCTTGAGCGGTAGTACCGCTTCGCTTTGGGCGGTAGTACCGCTTGAGCGGTAGTACCGCTTGAGCGGTAGTACCGCTTGCTTTGGGCGGTAGTACCGCCCTTTCTGGACTGGGCAAGTCCTTCTTCTTCCGTCTTCGCTTCCATGCTTCCCTCGCGGACGGTGTAGGCGTTCCTTGGCGCTTGCACTCCTCCTCGTCGTGCGTGAAGCTCCGACAATACCTATGCATGCACACGAGTGGAGTGTCAAGTAGTATACCATCCTCAAAGGGGTCAAGTGAACACGTGTAAAGGAGAAGATTCACCTTTATGTATGAGAAGTAGAGGTCGCACGTGTCACTTGCCAAACGGACTCTTGACATGGTGATGTCCGTAGGATGCTCCGCATCATCCCCTCCCCCTTGGGAAAGATCCGACCTCGGATCGAAAGCAAAATCACCATGGGAAAGAGATGGCATTGCCGTGTAGAAGTGGTCGATCACCAAGTTCTTGTCATCTTGAAGTTCCAAATGGGCACTCTCCAATGTCACACCGTCTTGTAATTCCTTCAAAAGTAGCAAAGATAACAAGCACTTGGAAAAACAAATGTGGTTGTCGTAAGAGCAAAACCAAGCATTCAAGAGGTGATTCACCCAACAAGTGTTGTCATCAAGCATAGCATATGGTTTGACAAAGAAGTGTGTCATGACATTTGGACATATAAATTGAGCACAATCAAGTACATCATGGGAACAAGCATGTAAATGGGAGGCCAAGATGCAAATATATGTGATAAGTGAACAAGCATCTACCTCAAGGTCATAGCAAGCATGCATAAAGAGCTCAATGAAAGGTCTATGGTAGGCATAAGAGTCATTCACAACACCAAATATAGTGAAATGTCTAAACACATGGGGCAAGTGCAAGACAATCCAAGCATAACGTGCATAGGGTGTAGTGAAGATATCGTGGCACTCAACACAATGGAAAGAGCAATTGTTCAACATGTGTGAGGCAATCAAGTCAAGCATGTGACAAGCAAAGGGACATGGCATATGTGAAGAAATGGTATTGGTGCAACCAACCATATTATAGTAGCAAGTAGTCCAAGAATTGGATGCAACACACAAGGCATATATATCATGATGCATGGGAATGTGATAATGGCAAGTCAAAGCAAGATCTCTAGCAAGTGCGCAATCAAGTGGTCCAAGATGACCAATAAGTCTCACGGGGCAAGCAACACAAGTAGTATTATCCGCAATATCCATGCTCAAGAAAGATGTCACCTTGAAGGCATGTCCTTGTGTATTCTTCACAATGCCGAAGCGCAAGCAAGCACGGTATAGAAGCGAGTCGTGGTAGAATGTATGAGGCTCGCTCTCAAGAGCTCGAATGGTCAACTCACGTGAAGTGGAAGTCGAAATTAAGTCCAAGTATCCTACACATGCAGAAAACAAGGCAAAGAACGTATGCGCATGGTAGATAAACACATCATCCATCATGATGGTTCTCTTCTCTTGCACATAACCATTAGAAGCACAAGTGCATGAATAATATGATGCAACAATGGTGATATTCAAGGCACTAGGTATATGGTGCAAAGAGGTAAGACAAGAATGCTTCACAAGGAATATGTCAAAATCTCCAAACATGTGTGAGAATGCTATGGGGGCAATCTCATGAGCAAGACTATAAGCATTGTTGCACTCAATACATGGCAAATCTAGCATGAGAGAGGCAACACATGGAGATATATGACACGGAGCAATATGAATCATGTGTAAAGCATATAGATGGTTGTCATCAACCGCATGAGATGAGCAAGTATGACACAAGAGACAACGCATGTGAGAGGCATGAGCATATATGTCATCAACCCAAGAAAGCAAGTAGTGGAACATGGGTGATGCAACATAGCAAGCAATCATAGCAATCAAGTCAAGTATGCTAGTAGTGCGAAGATGCGACATACTAGAATGAATCATGGCAAACATGTCCTTGGTGCAAATAGTGGGCATGAATAATTCACATGTCATAGCACAATCATGAAAGCAAGATATGAGGACGATAGCATGGGGCACATGATAAACATGGCAATAGCAACAAGGATCTCCACCAAGCATGCAAATACACATAGAAGTAGCATAATGATGAAACATGGGTAGATGCAAGCAAGGGTCACAATTGCATGGCAAAGGCATAGAAGCAAGCATAGCATGCAAAGTGAACACGGTAAAATGAGCATAATGTGAGAAGTGGTAAATGGCCCATAGCCGTGTGAGAGCCAAGTAGAGGAGTTGCGCGTAGTCCTTGCGCGAAGGGAACAGTGGTAAGGATAGTCCACGGGATCCCAAATCGTCATTGCTCTCAAGTGCTCGTTTTGTCAACTCGTCGGATTGCGAGGTTGACAAGTATTCATGGGTACCTACACAAAAGAGACACAATCCAAAGAAATTGTGCGCGTGGTAAATGTACACATCATCCATCATGATGTGTATGTGCACGTGTGAGTTAGCACAAGATAAGCATCGCTCAAAGAAATTTGATGCATGGTATAGGAACATGTCATCCATCATGAAAGAATAGTTGTTATGTATGACACGATGGGGACACAAATTGAGAATGCAAGTATATGGCACATCAATAGTATGTTTATTCGTGGGTAGCATATGGTGCAAACAAGTATGGGGATCATGCAATGAATGGGATGGATCAAATTCCCTAACATGTATGAGGAAACTATGGGGCCTCCTCATGAGCAATATCGAAACATCATATGGAGAAAATGGACAACATCCAAAACAATGCATATCCGGCTAGGTGGTCATGGCATGGCATATGAGATAAATGATGCAAAGGAGCATATCAATATCATCACAATAAAAACAAATGCCAATAACCATGTGCTTGTCATCTATGCCATATGTGCAAATTGGGTTTATTTTAATGGCATATGCATAGTCACTATGAAGAGATTGCAAATAAGAAATATGATGGATCTCATGCATAGCATATGACAAGTCAAGCGGATTATCAAACATGATGTGACCTAAAGAATTGTCACAAGAAATCCTATGTAACATGGCATCACAACTAATAGACTCCACAATAGAATCATCATACTCATCATAAATGGGCAAATCATCGCATGGGGAAATCATACTAGCATGAAGCATGGCAATAGGTGGATCAACATCATGCAAGAAATCAATGTCAAGAATGTCCACTAGTGGGACTAGAGCATCACCGTCACCTTTGTTACCTTTGTCATTCCACTCAAGCGGTGTAGGTGAGGTGGGAAAGACCAAATGGTGGTCATCTTCATCTTGATGGAACCATGTGGGGGGTGCATCATATTCCACCATGGCCATCGTCTTGTCCAAAGGGAGGACGAAGTCGTCGAGGATCGGCGCGTCATCATAAATGGGACCTAGCACCAAATGAGAAGACACAATAGAGGTAGAGGTCAAGTTGTTAGAAATGCAAATGGCCTCACGAGACCTATCAACTATCTCACTCTCTCTATGTGGTGGTTCACTCACTCCCTCAAAATAGGTGCACTCAAACTCACGATGGTGGAGTCACTCATCTCACTCAAGTGGTGGGGGTTGTGGCTCTCCTCACATGGGAATTGTGGCAACTCATCATATATGGGGCTAGTGGTGAAGTCACTCTCACTCTCAATATGGTGGCACAAGTCACTCAAGTCATCATACGTCGCCGTGGTCGAAGGGAAGATCCCATGCTCAACCATCTCGCCGTAAATGCCGCCGTGGATGAAGGCCAAGATGGCACATCATCACTCTCGCCTCCAAAGATGGAAGCATCATCCTTGCTCGCCACCTTGTCGCCGCCTCCAAAGCTTGGTCCTTGAAGGTCTCCGTGGTCGAACTCGTCGCCGCACCGCCTTGAAAAAGAGTCGGAGTAGACTCGGCATCATCAATGCCACAAAGAGGGATGGCGGTGAAGTCACACTTGGGAGCATCGTCTTGGGGCTTGTCGGGCTTGGACATCTTGGTGGTACTAGCCTCATGCTTGTCGAGAGCTTGGTCGCGCCAAGTTTGCTTGGGGTGGAGAAGCCTTGGCCTTCATGAGTTCTTGTTCCGCCTTGAGAGCACCAATGTAGTAGTCGTCGATGGACTTGTAGTTCTTGAGGACGATGGTCTTGGAGATGTCGTTGTAATCCCATCATGAAGTGGAACTTCATCAAAATGGGGTCGCCCACGCCGGCTCGTCGCAAGGCAATCATCATCTCCTTGAAGTACTTGTCGATGGACTTGGATCCTTGGGTGGTGTTCTCCAATTGGCGCCGGTTGTTCCGTGTAGGTTGGAGGTACAAACTCTCGCCGCAAAGCTTTCTTCATCTTGGGCCAACTCATGTCGTAGTACTCCAAGGTGTGTGAAGCCACCATGCCAATGCGTAGTCGTGGAAGTTTCTTGTGGCGCACTTCACTTGATCTTCGGGAGGAACTTGATGTAGTTGAGGTAGTCGTCCATCAAACGCTCCCACTCGAGGTACTCCTCGGGTTCTTGAGTCCCATAGAAAGGAATCTTGTGGTCGGTGTCGAGGTCGTAGTAGCTCGTGGAAGTCGCGGACTTGAGCTTGGGTAGCTTCTCTTGAGTGTAGTCTTGAGGTTCTTGTTGGCGAAGATGCCGTATGTCCGTAGGCGAAGATGCCTTGAAGTCGCTTGGCGAAGATGCCAAGGGAGATGGTGAAGTCATTGAGCGGTTGTTGATGTAGAGCTCTTGACCTTCACGTTTTTGTTGGTGATGGTGTCGATGCCGATGTGATCTTGCCGGAGATGGTAGCTCGGAAGCATGTGCTCTTGAGCGTCTTCTCGAAGATGAGGAAGATCGCTTGTAGGACTTGATGAGGGCTTTGATCTCCTCCATTTTAGCTTGCATCTTGGCGTCGGAGTTGTTGTTCATGGCATCGAACTCGTCGTTGTTGTTGTAGACCGAAGATGAAATGCCATGCCTATCCATCACAAGACTCGAGTAGAGGTGAGTAGGAAATGAGATAAACAATACCAAGTTACCTTTTCCCAAAGTTGAGGATGTATCCCGTGTCACTCAATGTGGGATGAAAGAATAGTGGAATTGGTACCGGACTTGTTCACTCACACCTATCAAGTAAAGCTTATGGTAGAGCTTGGTGAGGATAGTGGCACAAAAATTTGATGCAAAATGTTAGCAGGAGTCAATAATGTTGAAAGAGATTCACAAATTCGCAAGTGAAACAAGTAGATCAATAGCAAATGGTACACGGAAACACACACACGGATAGATAAATGGGGTCGTGCAACCAAGGAATGAGCACAAAATGTGGAATCCACGGAAAACGCTCGTGTTGCACAACTCAAGAGAGACGCTAGCACGATTGCTCAATAGGCGGATACGACACTTGTGCACAACCTATAAGATGCAAAATGGATATTCTTTCTATCCCAAGTATGCTATGTATGTATGGTTCCCGGTGTTTCTCTCAAGCATAATATCATATGATGTAGATTTTGGTATGGCTCTTATGTGCAATGGGGTATGATGCTATGGCACTTGCTCATGAGCTCTTTGCTCGCTTTTTGCTTAAAAGCTTTTTCTCCTTTTTTTTCTATGGCCACTTTTGCACAATGCACAATCCAAGATAGCAATTGTGTATATGCGGGAACAAACTTGAGGCACAATGGATGATATGATACCAAGATGATATGGTATGTATGCAATGGAAGGTATGGACCACTAATGTGCACAAGTAACGTTGCCGGCAATACTCAAATGGCTAGTCTCGATAGGCAAGTAACGCAAAATGGGCTAGGGATTAACAATGCAATTGCAAGGGAATATACAAAGGTGTCGTCGAGGTTACCGTCCTTTGCGATGATGAGTGGCGGTGTTCTTAGTGTAGATACCAAGATGATGGAGACTCGTCCCTAAGTAGCCGAAACACCTTAGGAAACGGAAAAACCGCAAACTCAAAATCTCAAATGACAAATGTCAAATGGTGGTAGCGGAAAGCGGTGGTGGTTTGCACTTGGCAATGCGGAAGTGGAATGATGGGCTATACACAAGTCGGAGTTGAAGTTGCCGTCCCTAAGTACCCGAAACACCTTAGGAGACACAAGCCACAACTCAAACAAGCTCAAACAAAATTGGGTTAAGTTGGGTTGTCGGAAGTGTATGGTGGGAAGGTTATGTGGAAGTGGTGGTGGTGGTGGTTGATGAAGAAGCAACCGTCCCTAAGTAGCCAAAACACCTTAGGAGACTCAAGTCACTACTCAAACAACCTCAAATGCTATGGGGAACAAAATGGGTTAGGTTGCGGAAGTCGGTGGTGGTAATGCGGATGATATGGTGGGGGGCCTAGGCAAACTTGCCAAATTTCAGAAAATATGATGGAGTCAAATGATGTTGGTGGTATTTTTGTGGGAAGGGGGATGTCAATAGCTTCAAAACGAGCTAAAGAACGTCCAAATCGGAGTTCGGATGAATTAGTTATGGCCGAAACGGTGAAACTCGGAAAGCTGAAACTGGCCAGGGCGGTAGTACCACTCGTGTTGGGATTTTTCGACTGTTTCGGCTGAAACAGGGCCTAGCGGTAGTACCGTTAGCGGGGCGGTAGTACCGCTTGAGGTTCTCAGCGGTAGTACCGCTCTCTAGGGCGGTAGTACCGCTCGTGTCGGGATTTTTCGCAGATCGAATCGGGACGCGATTTTGGGGCGGAAATGGATGATTTCGGGGGCAAAATTTGATGGATTTCGTGGATGGAAAGAGGGGAAACTTGGGGGAATACTAGATCCACTTGAAACCAAGCAAATCCATGGATCAAAATCAACAAAACATCATCAAACCATCAAATCACAAAAAAAATTGGGGGCTATTTTTGGTGGGGATTTTCGGATTTAGGATGAAAACAACAAAATCAAGCTAGAAAAAGAGGGGTAGGGGCTCCAAAAACGTGATCAACGTGGCTCATGATACCATATGATGTAGGGTGGAACCCTAATTCGTCGATCTTTCACGTTTGGAGCGGGATCCCTCGAAGAACACGATGAACACGGCGAAGAACGGGGAGAAATCACAAGGGGAAACACTCAAGAACAAGTCCAAATCACACATCCACTAGACAATCAAACACACAAGATCACAAGGTACATGAACAACAAAGGGAAAGATACAAGGTAAGGTTCATCTCCAAAAGGAGGTCTTGATGATATCCTAGATGGATCTTCCCACAAGGGGGTCTTGATGATATCCCGCAGGATCTTCTCCTAGATGGAGGTCTTGGCCTCCAATGGAGTAGTTGATGTAGGGTGGAACCCTAATTCGTCGATCTTTCACGTTTGGAGGGGATCCTACGGAGGGAATACGAAGAACACGCGGAAGCACAAGGGAAAACACGGGGAAAACGAGAGAGAATCACTCAACCAACAAGGGAATCGATCACACAAGTGCTAGATCATCATACACATAAGAGATTCACGAGATCCAAAGTCAACAAAGGTAAGGATACAAAGGAACCGTTCTTCTCCAAGAGGAGGCCTTGATGTTCTTCCCTAGAAGGGGTCTTGAATCCGCTTGGGGGATCTTCTCCGAAGAGGTTGTGATCTCCGAGGAGAAGTATCCAAGTGGATGAGCAAAGGCTCTCACACAAACATGAGCTAATCCAGTGCTAACCCTAGCTAGGAGGAGGTGGGGGAGTTTATATAGCATATGTCCACGAAGGGGTAAGTGAGGAGGGATACATGGGCCTCGCCCGACTCTGCGATGCAAGCAGGCGGTAGTACCGGCCAAAGGGCGGTAGTACCGCTCAAGCGGTAGTGCCGCTTGGGCTGAGCGGTAGTACCGGGCCCGGATCGTGCGAACACTAGTACTTGCCGGGTTGAGCGGTAGTGGCGAAGCGCAGCGGGGCGATAGTATCGCTGATCAGTGATAGTACCGCTTACGGGGCGGTAGTACCGCTCGTCTGGTCTTCTTCCATCGTCGCTTCGTGGCTTCCCTCGCGGATGGTGTAGTTGTTCCTTGGCGCTTGCACTCCTCCTCGTCGTCCTTAGTGTTCCGACAATACCTATGCATGCACACGAGTGGAGTGTCAAGTAGTATACCATCCTCGAAGGGGTCAAGTGAGCACGTGTAAAGGAGATGATTCACCTTTGTGTATGTGAAGTACATGTCGCGACGTGTCACTTGTCGAACGGACTCTTGACATGGTGATGTCCATAGGATGCTCCGCATCATCTCCCTCCCTTGGGAAGGATCCGACCTCGGATCATGATCCTCATCACCATGGAAACGGTTGTCATAGACGGACTTGTAGTTGGAAGAAGTTGAAGACATGGCGCAATCCAAGTAGTCCAAGGTGTCGCGGAGTGATAGACATGCAAAAGAGCAAACACAAGCAACACTCGAAATACAATGGTTAGCGCACACAAAATGTCCATCATGTAAGAATGAGTCCGTGCGGTAAGATTGGTCGTGACAAAGCGCATGAAGCATATCAAGATGATCTAGAATGAGATGCAAAGCATTCATGGGAGGAAATGCAATCATTGTGTAAACAAATGTGTTGTAAATATGATCTATGCAACCACGGTGCAAAATGATGTCATAGTGAGATGTTTTATCAATAGCATGAATATGGCAGTGGATGCTCAATATGTATATGTTATCATGCAATTGATGATGGACAATATGATCATGATGTATGAATATGCCTTCCAGGTAGATCACAACAAATTTGCTAAGGAAATGCAAGCTCATATATCATGGATGACATGGGAATACAAGATGCAACAAGGCAATCACAATGTGAGTCAATCCATGCATAGGGTGCAAACTTGTGGTGAGTATGATATGTCCATCGAGCATGACATGTGTGAGCACAATCAACAAATATGAAGGTGTTGGTGTACCAAAGCTCGATGTCGAGGCATGAGTGGAGTGTCAAGGTGCATCCAATAAGTGCAAGCGCTCCTCAATGTGAAGGTCCATGTAGCCAATCTCCAATGTCGCTCCTCCTTTCACGAGATGTATCATGTAGACAACAAGAAGGAAACAACAATGAAAGAGTGACCCATCCAATATGCATATTTGAGGATTGCTCAAAGAGAAGGAGTTCACCTTTATGAGAATGTCAAAAATGTTGGTGCCGCACATCATGTATGCCTTCACATAACCAATATGTCGCATAACGGCATCACCTTGTGAAACCTCCAAAATGAAAGAACATGACAAACACTCGAAAAACAAATGAGGTTAGCGGAAATGCAAAACCTATCATTCGAGTGGTAAGATACCCAACAAGTGTATGCATCATGCTCATCATAAGAAAGTACAAGGGCGTGTCATAGTATGGAGGCATATGATGCAAGAACAACCATGTGCAATAGGCTCAATCAAACAAGCATGCATCACAAGTAAAGTGTCCAAATCTCCAAGATCAATAAGCATAGTAAGTTGGCACTCAATACAAGGTGATATGAGAGATGCAACTAATGGAGACAAGAGACAATGATCATGACAAATCAAGTGAGAGGCATCAACATCTATGTCATCAACCCAAGAAAGCAAGTAATAGTGGAACATGGGTGGTGCAACATAGCAAGCAATCATAGCTATCAAGTCAAGCAAGCTAGTAGTGCAAAGATGCAACATACTAGAAGGAATCATGGCAAGCATGTCATTGGTGCAAATAGTGTGCATGAATAATTCACAAGACATGGCACAAGCATGAAAGCAAGATGTGAGAAAAATAGCATGAATATCTTGGTGAGAAGCCATATGTAAATAGCAATAGGGCATCATGACTCTCCCAACACAACAAGCATCAATAGTATGGGGCACATGATAAACATGGCAATAGCAACAAGGATCTCCACCAAGCATGCAAATACACGTAGAAGTAGCATAATGGTGAATCATGGGTATATGCAAGCAAGGGTCACAATTGTATGGCAAAGTCATAGGGGCAAGCCTAGCATGCAATGTGAACACGGTAAAATGAGCATAAGGTGACAAGTGGTAAATGGCCCATAGCCGTGTGAGAGCCAAGTATAAGAGATGCGTGTAGTCCTTGCGCGAAGGGAACGATGGTAAGGATAGTCCACGGGATCCCAAAGCATCGTTGCTCTCAAGAGCTCGTTTCGTCAACTCTTGGGATTGAGAGGTTGACGAGTATACATGAGTACCTACACAAAACAAAGACAAAGGAAAAATTGTGTGTGCATGGTATATGTACACATCATCCATCATGATGCGCACGTGCATGTGTCGGTTAGCCCTAAATAGCCAATGCTCAAATAAATGAGATGCATGATATAGAAACATATCATCCATCATGAGAGGTTTGTTATTATGTATAACATAATGGAGACTCAAATTGTGTAATGCATTATGAGAAATATCTAGAGCATTGTTGTTCATGGAATGCATATGGTGCACGCAGCCATGGGAATCATGCAAAGTATGGAATGCATCAAGATCTCCTAATATGTATGAGGAAACTATGGGGGTCTCCTCATGAGCAAGAGTAGTAACATCATGTGGAGAATATTGACAACATCCAAAACAATGCATATTCGGAACAATGTGATCATGGCATGGAATAGTTGATGAATTGCGCAAATCATGTAAAGGAAGCTTGGCAATATCATCACATGAAAAACAAAAGCCAATGACCATCATCTCGTCATCTATGCCATAAGTGCAAATGGGATTGATTTTAATGGGGCATGCATAGTTACTATGTTGAGATTGTAAAGATGCAATATGGGAGATCTCACTCATAGCATATGACAAGTTCAATGGATTGTCAAACATGATGTGACCAAAAGAATTTTCGCATGATATCCTATGAAGCATAGCATCACAACTAGGCAACTCAACATGCTCATCATCATATTCATCATAAATAGGTAAGTCAAGGCATGAAGAAGTCTCACTAGCATGAAGCATGGCAATAGGTTTGTCAACATCATGGGAGCAATCGATGTCAAGATAGTCCACTAGTGGGACAAGAGAAGCACCATCACCTATGTTACCTTTGGAGCGTCGCTCATGTGTTGTAGGTGAGGTGTTGAAGATCGCCTCGTTGTCATCTTCATCTTGATGGAACCATGTGGGGGTGCATCATCGTCCATCATGGCCATCGCTGTCTCCATAGGAGGTATGGACTCATCAATGGTAGGCATGTCGTCATGTAGGAGACCTAGCACCAAAGAAGAAAACACACTAGGAGTAGAGGTTAAGGCGTTAGAAATCATAGTGGCCTCACATGCCGTGTCAACTACCTCACTCACTAAGTGTTGTGGCTCACTCACTCCCTCAAGGATGCTCTCACTCATATGGCTGGTGGAGTCACTGAAGTGGCGCTCAACCTCACATAGGATGTGTGGCATGCTCTCATGTGTGGGGCTAGTGGTGGTCACACTCATCCTCTCATAGGAAATGCTCTCAATGTCACATATGGTGGAGTCACTCATCTCTCTCATGGGGTGGTGGCTCTCCTCACATGGCACTTTGGGCATCTCGACATATGTGGGTGTCGGAGAGGTGTAGGTGCAAATGTCTCCATGCTCAACTCAGATCGCCGTGGTCAAGGGATGGCCCTTGCTCGACCTTCTCGTCGTCGCCTTGTTGTTGGAGGTCCATATGATGTGGCACCTCATAGCTCGCCTCCATGACCGAAGGGAGTTTCCCATGCTCGGCCATCTTCCTTGAGGGGCTTCCGAAGATGGAAGTGTCACCCTCGCTCGTAGGTGGTCGCCTTGGACTTGATGAAGTCGATGTAGGCGTACACGTGGAAAGTAGGCGAAGATGCCGTACGTCCAAAGGCGAAGATGCCTTGAGAACACTTGGCGAAGATGCCGAAGTGGTTGATGTAGCCGTAGCGCCGTCTTGGTGGTGGTCGTCTCGCGGTCTTCTTTTGTGCTCTTGAAGCTTGGACTTGGTGTGATGTAGGGTTTGTTGGGACTTGTGCATTTGCGCTTGGAGCATCTTCATGATGATGATGTCGTTGTCGTGCTTGAGCTCATAGTAGATGTCGTTCGTCGTCGTGCGTGCACATGATGCTTGAGGTGACTTGCCCTTCATGGCGGTGATGATCATTCACGTGATGGTGATCGCCATGTAGATGTGGACGAGGACGATTTGCACTTGCATCTTTTTCGCTCCAAGACTTGTGGCTTGACCGTCGTCGTCTTGAGGATGATGAAGTGGAAGAAGACTTGATCAAGGCCCGAATCTCTTCCATTCTCGCATCTTGCTCCTCCTTTTGTGCGGCAAGCTTGTTGTCGATGTAGTCCCTTTTCCTTGCTTCGAGTGACGAATGTCGATGGAGATGTTCTCGATCGCGCTCGCAATCTTGATTGTCGCGCTTGCACTTGTCGTTGTAGATCGGAGATAGACGCTTTGGTGATGTAGTTGTTCACGCCGTCGTTGTTGTCGTAGACCGGAGAGGAAATGCCTTGCCTATCCATCACAAGACTCGAGCAAATATGAGTGGGAGAAAGAGAAGAACTAATACCAATGTACCTTTGACCAAAGTTGAAGATGAATCAAGTTCACTCAAATGTGGACAATGAAATAGCACTATTGGTACCGATCCTTGTCGATTCTCACACCTACACAAGTAAGCTTATAGTGGAGCTCGGTGAGGATAGTGGCACAAAAATTTAATGCAAAATGTTAGCAAGAGTCAATAATGTTGAAAGAGATTCACAAATTTGCAAGCGAAACAAGTAGACCAATAGCAATGAGAGGTACATGGAAACACACACACAGATAGATAAATGGGGTCATGCAACCAAGGAATGAGCTCAAAATGTGGAATCCACCAAAACGCTCGTGTTGCACAACTCAAGAGAGACGCTAGCACGATTGCTCAATAGGCGGATACGACACTTGTGCACAACCTATAAGATGGAAAATGGATATTCTTTCTATCCCAAGTATGCTATGTATGTATGGTTCCCGGTGTGTCTCTCAAGCATGATATCATATGATGTTGATTTGACAATCTTATGTGCAATGGGTATGATGCTATGGCACTTGCTCACGAGCTCTTTGCTCTCTTTTTGCTTAAAAGCTTTTTCTCTTTTTTTTTCCGCTATGGTCACTTTTGTACAATGCACAAACCAAGATAGCAATTGTGTATATGCGGGAACAAACTTGAGGCACAATGGATGATATGATACCAATATGATATGGTATGTATGCAATGGGAGGTATGGACCACTAATGTGCACAAGTAACGTTGCCGGCAATACTCAAATGGCTAGTCTCGATAGGTAAGTGACGCAAAATGGGCTAGGGGTTAACAATGCAATTGCAAGGGAATATACAATGGTGTCGTCGAGGTTACCGTCCTTTGCGATGATGAGTGGCGGTGTTCTTGGTGTAGATACCAAGATGATGGAGACTCGTCCCTAAGTAGCCGAAACACCTTAGGAAACGGAAAAACCGCAAACTCAAAATCTCAAATGACAAATGTCAAATGGTGGTAGCGGAAAGCGGTGGTGGTATGCACTTGGCAATGCAGAAGTGGGATGATGGGCTATACACGGTGTAAGAGTTGGAAGCACACGGTCCCTAAGTAGCCGAAACACCTTAGGAGACACAAGCCACAACTCAAACAAGCTCAAACAACTATTGGGTTAAGTTGGGTTGTCGGAAGTGTATGGTGGGTAAGGTTATGTGGAAGTGGTGGCGGTGGTGGTGGTTGATGAAGAAGCAACCGTCCCTAAGTAGCCTAAACACCTTAGGAGACTCAAATCGCAACTCAAACAACCACTAATGCTATAAGGAACAAAATGGGTTAGGTTGCGGAAGTCGGTGGTGGTTATGCGGATGTTGTGGTGGAAGCCCTAGGCAAAGATGCCAAAATTCATGAAATGTGATGGTGTCAAATGATGTTGTAACCTATCTAGGAGGAAGGAGAATGTCAATAGCTTCTCAACGAGCTAAAGAACGCGAAAATCGGACTCCGGATGTGGAAGTTATGGTGGAAATGGTGAAACTCAGAAAGCTGGAAATGTCCAGGGCGGTAGTACCGCTGGGAAGGGCGGTAGTACCGCTCGTGTCGGGTTTTTTCGACTATTTCGGCTGGGAGGGGCCTGGCGGTAGTACCGTTCTCGGGGCGGTAGTACCGCTCGAGGTCACAGCGGTAGTACCGCTCTCTAGGGCGGTAGTACCGCTCTGGTCGGGATTTTCTCGGCTGCTCGAATTGTTTCGCGATTTTGGGGCGGAAAAGGGTGATTTCGGGGTCAAAATTCGATGGATTTTGTGGATGGAAAGAGGGGAAACTTGGGGAGATGCTAGATCGACTCGAAACCAAGCAAATCCACGGATCAAAATCAACAAAACATCATCAAACTAACAAATCACAAAAAATTTTGGGGCTATTTTTGTGGGGATTTTCGGGTTTTTGGGACGAAAACAACAAAATCAAGCTAGAAAACACGGGGTAGGGGCTCCGAAAACGTGATCAACGTGGCTCATGATACCATATGATGTAGGGTGGAACCCTAATTCGTCGATCTTTCACGTTTGGAGGGATCCTACGGAGGAATCTGAAGAACACGCGGAAGCACAAGGGAAAACACGGGAAAACGAGAGAATCACTCAACCAACAAGGGAATCGATCACACAAGTGCTAGATCATCATACACATAAGAGATTCACGAGATCCAAAGTCAACAAAGGTAAGGATACAAAGGAACCGTTCTTCTCCAAGAGGAGGCCTTGATGTTCTTCCCTAGAAGGGTCTTGAATCCGCTTGGGGATCTTCTCCGAAGAGGTCGTGATCTCCGAGGAGAAGTATCCAAGTGGATGAGCAAAGGCTCTCACACAAACATGAGCTAATCCAGTGCTAACCCTAGCTAGGAGGAGGTGGGGAGTTTATATAGCATATGTCCACGAAGGGGTAAGTGAGGAGGGATACATGGGCCTCTGGCCCGACTCTGCGATGCAAGCAGGGCGGTAGTACCGCCAAAGGGGTAGTACCGCTCAAGCGTAGTGCCGCTTGGGCTGAGCGGTAGTACCGGGCCCGGATCGTGCGAACACTAGTACTTGCCGGGTTGAGCGGTAGTGGCGAGCGGCAGTGGGGGCGGTAGTACCGCTGATCAGCGGTAGTACCGCTTCCGGGGGGCGGTAGTACCGCCGTCCTGGTCTTCTTCCATCGTCGCTTCTGTGCTTCCCTCGCGGATGGTGTAGTTGTTCCTTGGCGCTTGCACTCCTCCTCGTCGTCCTTAGTGTTCCGACAATACCTATGCATGCACACGAGTGGAGTGTCAAGTAGTATACCATCCTCGAAGGGGTCAAGTGAGCACGTGTAAAGGAGATGATTCACCTTTGTGTATGTGAAGTACATGTCGCACGTGTCACTTGCCGAACGGACTCTTGACATGGTGATGTCCATAGGATGCTCCGCATCAGTAGTGGTCTCTCTCTCTCAAGAGTAGAGATAGGTAGGAGCAAAGCTCACATACAAATGAGCTATCACTTTGCTAACCCTAGAAAGGAGGTGGAGGTGGTTTATTTATAGTCTAAGCCACGAAGGGGTAAGTGGGAGAGGGATACAAGGCCAAGGCCCGGTTGGCTCTTGACAGGCAGGGCGGTAGTACGACTCATGGGCGGTAGTACCGCTTGAGCGGTAGTACCGCTTCGCTTTAAGGCGGTAGTACTTGAGCGGTAGTACCGCTTGCTTTGGGCGGTAGTACCGCCCTTCTGGACTGGGCAGGTCCTTCTTCTTCCGTCTTCGCTTCCATGCTTCCCTCATGGACGGTGTAGGTGTTCCTTGGCGCTTGCACTCCTCCTCGTCATGCGTGAAGCTCCGACAATACCTATGCATGCACACGAGTGGAGTGTCAAGTAGTATACCATCCTCAAAGGGGTCAAGTGAACACGTGTAAAGGAGAAGATTCACCTTTATGTATGAGAAGTAGAGGTCGCACGTGTCACTTGCCAAACGGACTCTTGACATGGTGATGTCCGTAGGATGCTCCGCATCACTAGGCGAAGAGGCGCTCAAATTTGGCTTGTGGCTCTCACTCACTTTTTGGTGGCTCACTTTCTCACTCTTCTCTCTTTGGTTGGTGGCTTGTTTGTCGGCAATCACTTGACTAGGAGACATGGGTCGTAAAACATATTCTTTGCCTTTCATCTTGAAGCTATAGTGGTTTGTACGCCCATTGTGGTAGACACCACGGTCGAATTGCCATGGCCGACCAAGGAGGAGGTGGCAAACGGTCATTGGGACCACATCACACTCCAAAGTGTCCTCGTATGCACCGATTTTGAAGGATACTTGGACCGTATGCTCAACTCGTATAGTGCCGGAGTCACTTAGCCATTGAACCTTGTATGGTTGCGGATGCTTCTTCTTGACCAATTGGAGCTTGGAGCATAGTTCTTCGCTTGCTAAGTTGTGGCAACTACCTCCATCTATGATGACCTTGACGGATCTCCCATTGATGCCGGCCTTTGTGTGGAAGATGTGGCATCGTTGGTCTTCTTCTTGGTGATGTTGAAGTGTCAAGACTTTGGAGACAACAAGAGCAGGGCTTGTATCTTCATCACAAAAGACTTGATCATCTTCATCCTCGTTGATGCGCCGGTGCATCGCCACTTGATCAATAGCGTCCATTTCATCTTCACTCATTGAGTCGTAGGTGCCATCGTCGTTGAGTATCATGGTACGCTTGTTGGTGCATTCATATGACTTGTGGCCTCGGCCGCCGCAAGTAAAACACTTGAAGGAGCTTGTCTTGACGGTCTCATCGGTTCGAGTAGATGATGAAGCACGCGGCTTGTAGTTGCTTGTAGTAGGAGGAGGACGACTTGAACTTGTAGAAGTTTTCTTGTAACTTGACTTGTCGTAGGGCATTCTGGCATCGGTCAATATATATGTGAAGCGATATCTCACTATAAAGGAAAAGGAATTTTGGGGCGGTCGAGGCAAAAAGCGCCGCGAGAAAAAGTATTTTCAAGGACTACCATAGAATGGAGAGATGCTTACTAAGACGGTCATAATTTTGTCATTAGGACTCCGTGTCGGACCCACAAGAACTCAAACTGCTCGTGACGAGCGCGCGAATCCAAAAAAATACTCCCCGCTTGCGCTAGGAGGCCCGGTGTACCCTCAAATTCAGCCTTAAGCAGGACTTTTTGGCCCTGAAAGTCAAAGAACATCATTCCTCGCTGTTTTTCATCCAAGTTTCTGAACCCATTGGCACTTCCTTTTGAAGGAAATTCGAGAGATTATGTTGCTTATAGACATTAGCCCCCCTTGTAGGGACAAACTACCTTTCTGCAGATGCTCTATTATCCGGGCAATCTCATTTGGCCGTAAATTGAAGAAAATCCAACGGCTATATGCCTTGTTCTCCTTGTTTTGCGGATGGCATGCTGTAATTCATGCGTGAAAGCCAAGAACTAAAGGGCATTCCTGGCATCGGTCAATATATATGTGGAAGCGATATCTCCACTATAGAGGACAAGAAATTTGGGGCAGTCGAGGCAAAAAGCGCCGAGAAAATGAACTACTTTCAAGGACTGCCATAGAATGGACAGATGCTCACTAAGGCGGTCATAATTTTGCATTAGGAGTCCGTGTCGGACCCATAAGTACTCAAACTTCTCGCGGCGGCCTGAATCAAAAAATACTCCCGCTTGCGCCGGAGGCCGGAGTACCCTCAAATTCAACCTTAAGCAGGACTTTTGGCCTTGAAAGTCAAAGAACATCATTAAATCGCTGTTTTTCAGACAAGTTTCGAACCCATTGGCACTTCCTTTTGTAGGAAATTCGAGATTATGTTGCTTATAGACATCGCCCCCTGGTAGAACAAGCGTACCTTCTGCAAATTCTCTATGATCCGGGCAATCTCATTTGGCCGTAAATTGAAGAAAATCCAGCGGCTATATGCCTTATTCTCCTTGTTTTCGCCGGATGGCATGCTATAACTCATGCGCGTTAAAGCCAAGAACAAAAGGGCATTCCTGGCATCGGTCCATATATATGTGGAAATGATATCTCCACTATAGAGGACAAGAAATTTCTGAGCAGTAAGGCAAAAAGCGCACGAGAAAATGAAGTACTTTCAAGGACTGCCATAGAATGGACAGATGTTCACTAAAACAGTCATATTTTTGTCATTCAGAGTTCGTGTCGAACCCGTAAGTACTCAAACTGCTCGCGGCGAGCGCGTGAATCGAAAAAATACTCCCCGCTTGCGCCAGGAGGCCCGGAGTACCCTCAAATTCAGCCTTAAGCAGGACTTTTTGGCCCTGAAAGTCAAAGAATATCATTCGTCGCTGTTTTTCAGACAAGTTCTGAACCCATTGGCACTTCTTTTTGAAGGAAATTTGAGAGATTATGTTCCTTATAGACATTAGCCCCTCTGGTAGGGACAAACGTACCTTTCTGTAGATGCTCTATGATTTGGGCAATCTCATTTGGCCGTTAATTGAAGAAAATCCAACGGCTATATGCCTTATTCACCTTGTTTTCGCCGGATGGCATGCTGTAACTCATGCGCGTGAAATCCAAGAACAAAAGGGCATTCATGGCATCGATCAATATATATGTGGAAACAATATCTCGACTATAGACAACAAGAAATTTTGGGGCGGTTAGGCCAAAAGCGCATGGGAAAATGAAGTACTTTCAAGGACTGCCATAGAATAGGACAGATGTTCACCAAAACGGTCATAATTTTGTTATTGGTCCGTGCGGACCCACAAGTTCTCAAACTGCTTGCGGCGTCGTCGAATCAAAAATACTACCCCTTGCTTATTTTGCGGATGGCATGTTGTAACTCATACGTGAAAGCCAAGAACAAAGGGCATTCTGGCATCGGTCAATATATATGTGAAGCGATATCTCCACTATAGAGGAAAAGGAATGTTGGGGCGAGTGAGGCAAAAAGCGCGAGAAAATGAAGTATTTTCAAGGACTGCCATAGAATGGAGAGATGCTTACTAAGGCGGTCATAAATTTGTCATTAGGACTCCCTGTCGGACCCATAAGAACTCAAACTGCTCGTGACGAGCGCGCGAATCCAAAAAAATACTCCCCGCTTGCGCTAGGAGGCCCGGTGTACCCTCAAATTCAGCCTTAAGCAGGACTTTTTGGCCCTGAAAGTCAAAGAACATCATTCCTCGCTGTTTTTCAGACAAGTTTCTGAACCCATTGTGATGTAGGGTGGAACCCTAATTCGTCGATCTTTCACGTTTGGAGGGGATCCTACGGAGGAATCTGAAGAACAGCGGAAGCACAAGGAAAACACAGGGGAAAGCGAGAGAATCACTCAACCAACAAGGGAATCGATCACACAAGTGCTAGATCATCATACACATAAGAGATTCACGAGATCCAAAGTCAACAAAGGTAAGGATACAAAGGAACCGTTCTTCTCCAAGAGGAGGCCTTGATGTTCTTCCCTAGAAGGGTCTTGAATCCGCTTGGGGGATCTTCTCCGAAGAGGTCGTGAACTCCGAGGAGAAGTAACCAAGTGGATGAGCAAAGGCTCTCACACAAACATGAGCTAATCCAGTGCTAACCCTAGCTAGGAGGAGGTGGGGGAGTTTATATAGCATATGTCCACGAAGGGGTAAGTGAGGAGGGATACATGGGCCTCTGGCCCGACTCTGCGTGCAAGCGAGCGGTAGTACCGGCCAAAGGCGGTGAGTACCGCTCAAGCGATAATGCCGCTTGGGCTGGCGGATAATACCGGCCGGATCGTCGAACACTAGTACTTGCGGGTTGGGCGGTAGTGGCGGCGGCGTGGGGGCGGTAGTACCGCTGGTCAGTGATAGTACCGCTTATGAAGCGATAGTACCGCTCGTCCTGGAGTCTTCTTCCGTCGTCGCTTCGAGGCTTCCCTCGCGGATGGTGTAGTTGTTCCTTGGCGCTTGCACTCCTCCTCGTCGTCCTTAGTGTTCCGACAATACCTATGCATGCACACAGTGGAGTGTCAAGTAGTATACCATCCTCGAAGGGTCAAGTGAGCACGTGTAAAGGAGATGATTCACCTTTGTGTATGTGAAGTACATATGCATACGTGTCACTTTCGCCGAGCGGACTCTTGACATGGTGATGTCCATAGGATGCTCCGCATCATCTCCCTCCCTTGGGAAGGATCCGACCTCGGATCGTGATCCTCGTCACCATGGAAGCGGTTGTCATAGAGCGGACTTGTAGTTGGAAGAAGTTGAAGACATGGCGCAATCCAAGTAGTCAAGGTGTCGCGGAGTGATAGACATGCAAAAAGAGCAAACACAAGCAACACTCGGAAATACAATGGTTAGCGCACACAAAGTGTCCATCATGTAAGAATGAGTCCGTGCGGTAAGATTGGTCGTGACAAAGCGCATGAAGCTTATCAAGATGATCTAGAATGAGATGCAAAGCATTCATGTGAGCAAAAGCATTCATTGTGCACACAAATGTGTCGTGAATATGATCAAGACAACCATGGTGCAAAATGATGTCATAGTGAGACGGTTTATCAAAAGCATGAATATGGCAATGGATGCTCAATATGATTATGTTATCATGCAATTGATGGTAGGCAATGTGATCATTATGTATTAATATGCCATCAAGAAAGATCACAACAAATTTGCTAAAGAAATGCACAAGCTCATATATCATGGATGACATGGGAATACAAGATGTAACAAGGCAATCACAATGTGAGTCAATCCATGCATAGGGTGCAAACTTGTGGTGAGTATGATACGTCCATCGAGCATGACATGTGTGAGCACAATCAACAAATATGAAGGTGTTGGTGTACCAAAGCTCGATGTCGAGGCATGAGTGGAGTGTCGAAGGTGCATCCAATAAGTGCAAGCGCTCCTCAATGTGAAGGTCCATGTAGCCAATCTCCAATGTCGCTCCTCCTTTCACGAGATGTATCATGTAGACAACAAGAAGGAAACAACAATGAAAGAGTGACCCATCAATATGCATATTTGAGGATTGCTCAAAGAAGGAGTTCACCTTTATGAGAATGTCAAAAATGTTGGTGCCGCACATCATATATGCCTTCACATAACCAATATGTCGCATAACGGCATCACCTTGTGAAACCTCCAAAATGAAAGAACATGACAAACACTCGGAAAAACAAATGAGGTTAGCGGAAATGCAAAACCTATCATTCAGTGGTAAGATACCCAACAAGTGTATGCATCATGCTCATCATAAGAAAGTACAAGGGAGCGTGTCATAGTATGGAGGCATATGATGCAAGAACAACCATGTGCAATAGGCTCAATCAAACAAGCATGCATCACAAGTAAAGTGTCCAAATCTCCAAGATCAATAAGCATAGTAAGTTGGCACTCAATACAAGGTGATATGAGAGATGCAACTAATGGAGAAAAGAGACAATGATCATGACAAATCAAGTGAGAGGCATCAACATCTATGTCATCAACCCAAGAAAGCAAGTAATAGTGGAACATGGGTGATGCAACATAGCAAGCAATCATAGTGATCAAGTCAAGCAAGCTAGTAGTGCGAAGATGCAACATACTAGAAGGAATGATGGTAAGCATGTCATGTGTGCAAATAGTGGGCATGAATATTTCACATGACATAGCACAAGCATGAAAGCAAGATATGAGTAAAATGTCATCAATGTATTGGCGAGAGACCATATGTAAATAGCAATGGGGCATCATGACTCTCCCAACACAACAAGCATCAATATTATGGGGCACATGATAAACATGGCAATAGCAACAAGGATCTCCACCAAGCATGCAAATACACAATGGTATATCATAATGGTTCATCATGGGTAAATGCAAGCAAGGGTCACAATTGCATGGCAAAGGCATAGAAGCAAGCATAGCATGCAAAGTGAACACGGTAAAATGAGCATAAGGTGACAAGTTGTAAATGGCCCATAGCCGTGTGAGAGCCAAGTAGAGGAGTTGCGCGTAGTCCTTGCGCGAAGGGGCGGTGGTAAGGATAGTCCACGGGATCCCAAAGCATCGTTGCTCTCAAGAGCTCGTTTAAATCAACTCTTGGGATTGAGAGGTTGGCGAGTATCGTGATACCTACACAAAACAAAGACAAAGGGAAAATTGTGTGTGCGTGGTAGATGTACACATCATCCATCATGATCTTGCGTGCGTGTGTTTGTTAGCACCAAATATCCAACGCTCAAATAAATGAGATCGTGATATAGGAACATGTCATCCATCATGATAGGTTTGTTATTATTTATGGCATAATGGAGACTCAAAGGATGTAATGCATCATGAGAAATATCTAGAGCATTGTTATTCATGGAATGCATAAGGTGCATACTATCATGGGAATCATGCAAAGTATGAAATGCATCAAGATCTCCTAATATGTATGAGGAAACTATGGGGGTCTCCTCATGAGCATGAGTAGCAACATCACATGGAGAATATTGACAACATCCAAAACAATGCATATTGAAACAATGTGATCATGGCATGACATAGTGGATGAATTACGTAAATCATGTAAAGGAAGCATGGCAATATCATCACAAGAGAAGCAAAAGCCAATGACCATCATCTCGTCATCTATGCCATAAGTGCAAATGGGATTGATTTTAATGGGGCATGCATAGTTACTATGTTGAAATTGAAATGAGGTAATATGAGAGATCTCACTCATAGCATATGACAAGTTCAATGGGTTGTCAAACATGATGTGACCAAAAGAATTTTGCATGATATCCTATGAAGCATAGCATCACAACTAGGCAACTCAACATGCTCATCATCATATTCATCATAAATAGGTAAGTCAAGGCATGAAGAAGTCTCACTAGCATGAAGCATGGCAATAGGTTTGTCAACATCATGGGAGCAATCGATGTCAAGATAGTCCACTAGTGGGACAAGAGAAGCACCATCACCTATGTTACCTTTGGAGCATCGCTCATGTGTTGTAGGTGAGGTGTTGAAGATCGTCTCGTTGTCATCTTCATCTTGATGGAACCATGTGGGAGGTGCATCATCGTCCATCATGGCCATCGTCGTCTCCATAGGAGGTATGGACTCATCAATGGTAGGCGTGTCGTCATGTAGGAGACCTAGCACCAAAGAAGAAAACACACTAGGAGTAGAGGTTAAGGCGTTAGAAATCATAGTGGCCTCACATGCCGTGTCAACTACCTCACTCACTAAGTGTTGTGGCTCACTCACTCCCTCAAGGATGCTCTCACTCATATGGCTGGTGGAGTCACTCAAGTGGCTCTCAACCTCACATAGGATGTGTGGCATCTCGACATATGTGGTGTCGGAGGGTGTAGGTGCAAATGTCTCCATGTTCAACTTCGTGTCGCCGTGGTGAAGGGATGGCCCTTGCTCGACCTTCATGTAAATCGTCTTGTTGTTGGAGGTCCATATGATGTGGCACCTCATAGCTCGTCTCCATGACGAAGGAGTTTCCCATGCTCGGCCATCTTCCTTGGGGGCTTCGAAGATGGAAGTGTCACCCTCTCTAGTGAGTAGTCGCCTTGGACTTAATGAAGTCGATGTAGGCGTGCTTTCGTGGGAAGTGGCGAAGATGCCGTCGTCAAAAGCGAAGATGCCTTGAGAACACTTGGCGAAGATGCGAATTGGTTGATGTAGCCGTGGCGCCGTCTTGGTGGTTGTCGTCTCGCGGTCTTCTTTTGTGCTCTTGAAGCTTGGACTTGGCGTGTTGGGACTTGTGCATTTAACGCTTGTGGAGCATCTTCATGATGATGATGTTGTTGTCGTGCTTGAGCTCGTGGCGTTAAATCGTCGTCGTGCACATGTTGCTTGGAGGTGACTTGCCCTTCATGGCGATGTGGATCACGAATGTGATGTTGGTCGCCATGTAGATGTTGACTTGGACAACTTGCGCTTGCATCTTGTTTGCGCTCCGAAGACTTGTGGCTTGACCGTCGTCGTCTTGAGGATGATGAAGGGGAAGAAGACTTGATCAAGGCTCTAATCTCCTCCATCCTTGCATCTTGCTCCTCTTTATGTGCGGCAAGCTTCTTGTCGATGTAGTCCCTTTTCCTTGCTTGAATGGCGAATGTCGATGGAGATGTTCTCGATCTTGCTCTCGCAATCTTGATTGTCGCCTTGTATTTGTCGTTGTAGATCGAAGATAGGCGCTTTGGAGATGTAGTTGTTCACGCCGTCGTTGTTGTCGTGAACCGGAGAGAATGCCTTGCCTATCCATCACAAGACTCGAGCAAATATGAGTGGGAGAAAGAAGAGCGTATACCAATGTACCTTTGACCAAAGTTGAAGATGAATCAAGTTCACTCAAATGTGGACAATGAAATAGCACTATTGGTACCAATCCTTGTCGGTTCTCACACCTACACAAGTAAAGCTTATAGTGGAGCTCGGTGAGGATAGTGGCACAAAATTTAATGCAAAATGTTAGCAAGAGTCAATAATGTTGAAAGAGATTCACAAATTTGCAAGCGAAACAAGTAGACCAATAGCAATGAGAGGTACGGAAACACACACGGATAGATAAATGGGGTCGTGCAACCAAGGAATGAGCTCAAAATGTGGAATCCACCAAAGCGCTCGTGTTGCACAACTCAAGAGAGGCGCTATACGATTGCTCAATAGGCGGATCGACACTTGTGCACAACCTATAAGATGCAAAATGGATATTCTTTCTATCCCAAGTATGCTATGTATGTATGGTTCGGTGTGTCTCTCAAGCATGATATCATATGATGTTGATTTGACAATCTTATGTGCAATGGGATGATGCTATGGCACTTGCTCACGAGCTCTTTGCTCTCTTTTTTTTTGCTTAAAAGCTTTTCTCTCTTTTTTTCTCTATGGCCACTTTTGTACAATGCACAAACCAAGATAGCAATTGTGTATATCGGGAACAAACTTGAGGCACAATGGATGATATGATACCAATATGATATGGTATGTATGCAATGGAAGGTATGGACCACTAATGTGCACAAATAACGTTGCGGCAATACTCAAATGGCTAGTCTCGATAGGCAAATAGCATAAAATGGGCTAGGGGTTAACAATGCAATTGCAAGGGAATATACAATGGTGTCGTCGAGGTTACCGTCCTTGCGATGATGAGTGGCGGTGTTCTTGGTGTAGATACCAAGATGATGGAGACTCGTCCTAAGTGGCAAAACACCTTAGGAAGCGGAAAAACCGCAAACTCAAAATCTCAAATGACAAATGTCAAAATGGTGGTAGCGGAAGCGGTGGTGGTATGCACTTGGCAATGCGGAAGTGGGATGATGGGCTATACACGGTGTAAGAGTTGGAAGCACCACGGTCCCTAAGTAGCAAAACACCTTAGGAGACACAAGCCACAACTCAAATAAGCTCAAACAACTATTGGGTTAAGTTGGGTTGTCGGAAGTGTATGGTGGGCAAGGTTATGTGGAAGTGGTGGTGGTGGTGGTTGATGAAGAAGCAACCGTCCTAAGTAGCCTAAACACCTTAGGAGACTCAAATCATAACTCAAACAACCACTAATGCTATAAGGAACAAAATGGGTTAGGTTGCGGAAGTCGGTGGTGGTTATCACGGATGTTGTGGTGGAAGCCCTAGGCAAAGATGCCAAAATTCATCAAATGTGATGGTGTCAAATGATGTTGTAACCTATCTAGGAGGAAGGAGAATGTCAATAGCTTCTCAACGAGCTAAAGAACGCGAAAATCGGACTCCGGATGTGGAAGTTATGGTGGAAATGGTGAAACTCGAAAGCTGGAAATGTCAGGGCGGTAGTACCGCTGGGAAGGGCAGTAGTACCGCTCGTGTCGAGTTTTTCGACTATTTCGGCTGGGAGGGACCTGGCGGTAGTACCGCTCGCGGGGCAGTAGTACCGCTTGAGTTCCTCAGCGGTAGTACCGCTCTGTAGAGGCGGTAGTACCGCTCGTGTCGAGATTTTCTCGATTGCTCGAATGGTTTCGCGATTTTGGGGCGGAAATGGGTGATTTCGGGTCAAAATTCGATGGATTTTAATGGATGGAAGGGGAAACTTGGGGAATGCTAGATCCACTTGAAACCAAGCAAATCCATGGATCAAAATCAACAAAACATCATCAAACCAACAAATCACAAAAAATTTGGGGGCTATTTTTGGTGGGGATTTTCGGATTTAGGGCGAAAACAACAAAATCAAGCTAGAAAACAGGGTAGGGGCTCCAAAAGCGTGATCAGCGTGGCTCATGATACCATATGATGTAGGGTGGAACCCTAATTAAATCGATCTTTCACGTTTGGAGGGATCCTACGGAGGAATCTGAAGAACAGCGGAAGCACAAGGAAAACAGGGAAAGCGAGAGAATCACTCAACCAACAAGGGAATCGATCACACAAGTGCTAGATCATCATACACATAAGAGATTCACGAGATCCAAAGTCAACAAAGGTAAGGATACAAAGGAACGTTCTTCTCCAAGAGGAGGCCTTGATGTTCTTCCCTAGAAGGGTCTTGAATCCGCTTGGGGATCTTCTCCGAAGAGGTCGTGAACTCGAGGAGAAGTAACCAAGTGGATGAGCAAAGGCTCTCACACAAACATGAGCTAATCCAGTGCTAACCCTAGCTAGGAGGAGGTGGGGAGTTTATATAGCATATGTCCACGAAGGGGTAAGTGAGGAGGGATACATGGGCCTCTGGCCCGACTCTGCGATGCAAGCAGGCGGTAGTACCGGCCAAAGGCGTGAAACCGCTCAATGATAGTGCCGCTTGGGCTGGCGATAATACCGGCCGGATCGTCACGAACACTAGTACTTGCGGGTTGGGCGGTAGTGGCGGCGGCAGTGGGGCGGTAGTACCGCTGGTCATGATAGTACCGCTTATGAAAGCGATAGTACCGCTCGTCCTGGTCTTCTTCGTCGTCGCTTCGAGGCTTCCCTCGCGGATGGTGTAGTTGTTCCTTGGCGCTTGCACTCCTCCTCGTCGTCCTTAGTGTTCCGACAATACCTATGCATGCACAGTGGAGTGTCAAGTAGTATACCATCCTCGAAGGGTCAAGTGAGCGCGTGTAAAGGAGATGATTCACCTTTGTGTATGTGAAGTACATGTCGCACGTGTCACTCGCCGAACGGACTCTTGACATGGTGATGTCCATAGGATGCTCCGCATCACATTGGCACTTCCTTTTGAAGGAAATTCGAGAGATTATGTTGCTTACAGACATTAGCCCCCCTTGTACGGACAAACTACCTTTCTGCAGATGCTCTATGATCCGGGCAATCTCATTTGGCCGTAAATTGAAGAAAATCCAGCGGCTATATGCCATGTCGAATGGCATGCTGTAACTCATGCACGTGAAAGCCAAGAACTAAAGGGCATTCCTGGCATCGGTCAATATATATGTGGAAACGATATCTCCACTATAGAGGACAAGAAATTTGGGGCAGTCAGGCAAAAAGCGCACGAGAAAATGAACTACTTTCAAGGACTACCATAGAATGGACAGATGCTCACTAAGACGGTCATAATTTTGCATTAGGAGTCCGTGTCAGACCCATAGGTACTCAAACTTCTTGCGGTGAGCGCGTGAATCCAAAAAAAAATACTCCCCGCTTGCGCCAGGAGGCCCGGAGTACCCTCAAATTCAACCTTAAGCAGGACTTTTTGGCCTTGAAAGTCAAAGAACATCATTCGTCGCTGTTTTTCAGACAAGTTTCTGAACCCATTGGCACTTCCTTTTGTAGGAAATTCGAGAGATTATGTTGCTTATAGACATTAGCCCCCCTGGTAGGGGCAAACGTACCTTTCTGCAGATTCTCTATGATCCGGGCAATCTCATTTAGCCGTAAATTGAAGAAAATCCAGCGGATATATGACTTATTCTCCTTGTTTTCGCCGGATGGCATGCTATAACTCATGCGCGTTAAAGCCAAGAACAAAAGGGCATTCCTGGCATCGGTCAATATATATGTGGAAACAATATCTCCACTATAGACGACAAGAAATTTTGGGGCGGTTAGGCAAACAGCGCATGGGAAAATGAAGTACTTTCAAGGACTGCCATAGAATGGACAGATGTTCACTAAAACAGTCATAATTTTGTCATTTAGAGTCCGTGTCGGACCCGTATGTACTCAAACTGCTCGCGGCGAGCGCGCGAATCGAAAAAGTACTCCCCGCTTGCGCCAGGAGGCCCGGAGTACCCTCAAATTCAGCCTTAAGCAGGACTTTTTGGCCCTGAAAGTCAAAGAACATCATTCGTCGCTGTTTTTCAGACAAGTTCTGAACCCATTGGCACTTCCTTTTGAAGGAAATTTCAGAGATTATGTTCCTTATAGACATTAGCCCCCCTGGTAGGGACAAGCGTACCTTTCTGTAGATGCTCTATGATTTGGGCAATCTCATTTGGCCGTTAATTGAAGAAAATCCAACAGCTATATGCCTTATTCTCCTTGTTTTCGCCGGATGGCATGCTGTAACTCATCGCGTGAAATCCAAGAACAAAAGGGCATTCCTGGCATCGATCAATATATATGTGGAAACAATATCCACTATAGGCGACAAGAAATTTTGGGGCGGTTAGGCAAAAGCGCATGGGAAAATGAAGTACTTTCAAGGACTGCGGAGAATGGACAGATGTTCACCAAAGCGGTCATAATATTGTTATTGAGTCCGTGCAGACCCACAAGTTCTCAAACTGCTTGCTTGTGACGTCGAATCAAAAATACTACCCGCTTGCTTATTTTAGCGGATGGCATGTTGTAACTCATACGTGAAAGCCAAGAACAAAGGGCATTCTGGCATCGGTCAATATATATGTGAAGCGATATCTCCACTATAGAGGAAAAGGAATTTTAGGGCAGTCGGTAGCGCATACGAGAAAATGAAGTATTTTCAGGACTGCCATAAAATGGAGAGATGCTTACTAAGGCGGTCATATTTTGTCATTAGGACTCCGTGTCGGACCCATAAGAACTCAAACTGCATGACAAACCGCGAATCCAAAAATACTCCCGCTTGCGCCGGAGGCCAGATACCCACAAATTCAACCTTAAGCAGGACTTTTGGCCTTGAAAGTCAAAGAACATCATTAAATCGCTGTTTTTCAGACAAGTTTCTGAACCCATTGGCACTTCCTTTTGTAGGAAATTCGAGAGATTATGTTGCTTATAGACATACGCCCCCCTGGTAGGGGCAAACGTACCTTTCTGCAAATTCTCTATGATCCGGGCAATCTCATTTGGCCGTAAATTGAAAAATCCAGCGGACTATATGCCTTATTCTCCTTGTTTTGGCGGATGGCATGCTATAACTCATGCGCGTTAAAGCCAAGAACAAAAGGGCATTCTGGCATCGGTCCATATATATGTGGAAATGATATCTCCACTATAGAGGACAAGAAATTTCTGAGCAGTAAGGCAAAAAGCGCGAGAAAAATGAAGTACTTTCAAGGACTGCCATAGAATGGACAGATGTTCACTAAACCAGTCATAATTTTGTCATTGAGTCCGTGTCGGACCGTAAGTACTCAAACTGCTACTCGGTGGCCTTGTGAATCGAAAAAATACTCCCCGCTTGCGCCAGGAGGCCCGGAGTACCCTCAAATTCAGCCTTAAGCAGGACTTTTTGGCCCTGAAAGTCAAAGAACATCATTCGTCGCTGTTTTTCAGACAAGTTCTGAACCCATTGGCACTTCTTTTTGAAGGAAATTTCAGAGATTATGTTCCTTATAGACATTAGCCCCCCTGGTAGGGACAAACGTACCTTTCTGTAGATGCTCTATGATTTGGGCAATCTCATTTGGCCGTTAATTGAAGAAAATCAAACGGCTATATGCCTTATTCACCTTGTTTTTAGCGGATGGCATGCTGTAACTCATGCGCGTGAAATCCAAGAACAAAAGGGCATTCTGGCATCGATCAATATATATGTGAAACAATATCTCCACTATAGATGATAAGAAATTTTAGGCGGTTAGGCAAAAAGCATGGGAAAATGAAGTACTTTCAAGGACTGCCATAGAATGGACAGATGTTCACCAAAGCGGTCATAATTTTGTTATTGATGCATGCGGACCACAAGTTCTCAAACTGCTTGCGGCGTCCGAATCAAAAATACTACCCGCTTGCTTATTTTGGCGGATGGCATGTTGTAACTCATACGTGAAAGCCAAGAACAAAAGGGCATTCTGGCATCGGTCAATATATATGTGGAAGCGATATCTCCACTATAGAGGAAAAGGAATTTTGAAGTCGGGGCAAAAAGCGCCGAGAAAATGAAGTATTTTCAAGGAATGCCATAGAATGGAGAGATGTTTACTAAGGCGGTCATAATTTTGTCATTAGGACTCCTGTCGGACCCATAAGAACTCAAACTGCTCGTGGCGGCCTTGAATCAAAAATACTCCCGCTTGCGCTAGGAGGCCCGGTGTACCTTCAAATTCAGCCTTAAGCAGGACTTTTTGGCCCTGAAAGTCAAAAAACATCATTCCTCGCTGTTTTTCATCCAAGTTTCTGAACCCATTGGCACTTCCTTTTGAAGGAAATTCGAGAGATTATGTTGCTTATACACATTAGCCCCCCTTGTAGGGACAAACTACCTTTCTGCAGATGCTCTATTATCCGGGCAATCTCATTTGGCCGTAAATTGAAGAAAATCAAACGGCTATATGCCTTGTTCTCCTTGTTTTGGCCGGATGGCATGCTGTAATTCATGCGTGAAAGCCAAGAACTAAAGGGCATTCTGGCATCGGTCAATATATATGTGGAAGCGATATCTCCACTATAGAGGACAAGAAATTTGGGGCAGTCGAGGCAAAAAGCATGCGAGAAAATGAAGTACTTTCAAGGACTGCCATAGAATGGACAGATGCTCACTAAGACGGTCATAATTTTGCATTAGGAGTCCGTGTCGGACCCATAAGTACTCAAACTTCTCGCGGCGGCCTTGAATCAAAAAATACTCCCGCTTGCGCGGGAGGCCAAAGTACCCTCAAATTCAACCTTAAGCAGGACTTTTTGGCCTTGAAAGTCAAAGAACATCATTCGTCGCTGTTTTTCAGACAAGTTTCTGAACCCATTGGCACTTCCTTTTGTAGGAAATTCGAGAGATTATGTTGCTTATAGACATTAGCCCCTCTGGTAGGGGCAAACGTACCTTTCTGCAGATTCTCTATGATCCGGGCAATCTCATTTGGCCGTAAATTGAAGAAAATCCAGCGGCTATATGCCTTATTCTCCTTGTTTTCGCCAGATGGCATGCTATAACTCATGCGCGTTAAAGCCAAGAACAAAAGGGCATTCCTGGCATCGGTCAATATATATGTGGAAATGATATCTCCACTATAGAGGACAAGAAATTTCTGAGTAGTAAGGCAAAAAGCGCACGAGAAAATGAAGTACTTTCAAGGACTGCCATAGAATGGACAGATGTTCACTAAAACAGTCATAATTTTGTCATTTAGAGTCCGTGTCGGACCCGTAAGTACTCAAACTGCTTTCATGGCGAACACGAATCGAAAAATACTCCCCGCTTGCGCCAGGAGGCCAGTACCCTCAAATTCAGCCTTAAGCAGGACTTTTGGCCCTGAAAGTCAAAGAACATCATTAAATGCTGTTTTTCAGACAAGTTACGAACCCATTGGCACTTCCTTTTGAAGGAAATTTCAGAGATTATGTTCCTTATAGACATTAGCCCCCCTGGTAGGGACAAACGTACCTTTCTGTAGATGCTCTATGATTTGGGCAATCTCATTTGGCCGTTAATTGAAGAAAATCCAGCGGCTATATGCCTTATTCTCCTGGTTTTAGCGGATGGCATCTGTAACTCATGCGCGTGAAATCCAAGAACAAAAGGGCATTCTGGCATCGATCAATATATATCTGAAACAATATCTCCACTATAGGCGATAAGAAATTTTGGGGCGGTTAGGCAAAAGCGCATGGGAAAATGAAGTACTTTCAAGGACTGCGGAGAATGGACAGATGTTCACCAAAGCGGTCATAATTTTGTTATTGGTCCGTGCGGACCCACAAGTTCTCAAACTGCTTGCGGCGGCGTCCGAATCAAAAATACTACCCGCTTGCTTATTTTGCGGATGGCATGTTGTAACTCATACGTGAAAGCCAAGAACAAAAGGGCATTCCTTGCATCGGTCAATATATATGTGGGAACGATATCTCCACTATAGAGGAAAAGGAATTTTGGGGCAGTCAGGCAAAAAGCGCACGAGAAAATGAAGTATTTTCAAGGACTGCCATAAAATGGAGAGATGCTTACTAAGACGGTCATAATTTTGTCATTAGGACTCCATGTCGGACCCATAAGAACTCAAACTGCGTGACAAGCACGCGAATCCAAAAAAATACTCCCCGCTTGCGCCAGGAGGCCTGGAGTACCCTCAAATTCAGCATTAAGCAGGACTTTTTGGCCCTAAAAGTCAAAGAACATCATTCCTCGCTGTTTTTCAGACAAGTTTCTAAACCCATTGGCATTTCCTTTTGATAGAGGCAAAGGTGTCCCGTCTTTCGATGAGATGGTGGATTTCCCTTTGGTGGAAGTCGACTTTGACGATCCGACTACTGAGCGTGCGAGGGCGTCGCGCCTTGCTGTCGCTAAACCAACTCCGAGAGGTTATTGACCACGCGGAGCATGATCAACGACCATGAGGCCTGTTTCCTGCAGGCAAGCGAAGAACAAGCAAGAAACTAAGATTGCAATCTGGATATTCCGAATATAAGAGAAGCTTTATTGATCAAGGTGGGGTTACTGGCGCCTTTATGCAGTCGTGGAACACAAGCGAAATCAGCGAAGTTGCAGCTATGGCGAACTTTTAATCTAAACAAAACCCAAAGTCTAAGCGGTGCCCTAAGGGCTGTATATATGGAGGAAGAGGGGTGAATTTCGTGGCCCTTGGTGGAGGGTCGAAACTAACCCTATCTCATGTTCCCCACACATCGGACTCTAAAATAGCCTATACTAATGTATTTCGAAATTACATGGGCCTGGTCTTCTTCTCCTTTCTTCCGCCTTCTCTTCCATGCTTGGCCTTGGTCCTGATTCTCCTTGGCCATCCTGGTTGTACCGAGTGTATACAAGGTCCACGATGAGGTAGTAGCCATGTCTCATATGCAGAAAGTGACGGTTCGAAGAGGAGTGAATTCACCTTGTGTCCAATGGCGCATAGTCGAGGTCTCATCTTATGTATCCTTGGGGCTTGGAGAGTAGTCGGAGTGTACATGGGGAGGAACGTGGGATGCTCCGCATCAGGGCGGTTAGGCAAAAAGCGCATGGGAAAATGAAGTACTTTCAAGGACTGCCATAGAATGGACAGATGTTCACCAAAACGGTCATAATTTTGTTATTCGGAGTCCGTGCCAGACCCACAAGTTCTCAAACTGCTTGCGGCGAGCGTCCGAATCCAAAAAATACTACCCGCTCGCTTATTTTCGCCGGATGGCATGTTGTAACTCATACATGTGAAAGCCAAGAACAAAAGGGCATTCCTGGCATCGGTCAATATATATGTGGAAACGATATCTCCACTATAAAGGAAAAGGAATTTTGGGGCAGTCAGGCAAAAAGCGCACGAGAAAAAGAAGTATTTTCAAGGACTACCATAGAATGGAGAGATGCTTACTAAGACGGTCATAATTTTGTCATTAGGACTCCGTGTCGGACCCACAAGAACTCAAACTGCTCGTGACGAGCGCGCGAATCCAAAAAAATACTCCCCGCTTGCGCTAGGAGGCCCGGTGTACCCTCAAATTCAGCCTTAAGCAGGACTTTTTGGCCCTGAAAGTCAAAGAACATCATTCCTCGCTGTTTTTCATCCAAGTTTCTGAACCCATTGGCACTTCCTTTTGAAGGAAATTCGAGAGATTATGTTGCTTATAGACATTAGCCCCCCTTGTAGGGACAAACTACCTTTCTGCAGATGCTCTATTATCCGGGCAATCTCATTTGGCCGTAAATTGAAGAAAATCCAACGGCTATATGCCTTGTTCTCCTTGTTTTTGCCGGATGGCATGCTGTAATTCATGCACGTGAAAGCCAAGAACTAAAGGGCATTCCTGGCATCGGTCAATATATATGTGGAAACGATATCTCCACTATAGAGGACAAGAAATTTGGGGCAGTCAGGCAAAAAGCGCACGAGAAAATGAACTACTTTCAAGGACTGCCATAGAATGGACAGATGCTCACTAAGACGGTCATAATTTTGCATTAGGAGTCCGTGTCGGACCCATAAGTACTCAAACTTCTCGCGGCGAGCGCGCGAATCCAAAAAAATACTCCCCGCTTGCGCCAGGAGGCCCGGAGTACCCTCAAATTCAACCTTAAGCAGGACTTTTTGGCCTTGAAAGTCAAAGAACATCATTCGTCGCTGTTTTTCAGACAAGTTTCTGAACCCATTGGCACTTCCTTTTGTAGGAAATTCGAGAGATTATGTTGCTTATAGACATACGCCCCCCTGGTAGGGGCAAACGTATTTTCTGCAAATTTCTATGATCCGGCAATCTCATTTGGCCAGAATTGAAGAAAATCCAGCGGCTATATGCCTTATTCTCCTTGTTTTCGCGGATGGCATGCTATAACTCATGCGCGTAAAGCCAAGAACAAAAGGGCATTCTGGCATCGGTCCATATATATGTGGAAATGATATTCCACTATAGAGGACAAGAAATTTCTGAGCAGTAAGGCAAAAAGCGCACGAGAAAATGAAGTACTTTCAAGGACTGCCATAGAATGGACAGATGTTCACTAAAACAGTCATATTTTTGTCATTCGAGTTCGTGGTCGAACCCGTAAGTACTAAACTGCTTTCAAGCGAAGCGCGAATCGAAAAAAATACTCGCTGCGCCAGAGGCCCGGAGTACCTCAAATTCAGCCTTAAGCAGGACTTTTGGCCCCGAAAGTCAAAGAATATCATTCGTCGCTGTTTTTCGCACAAGTTCTCAACCCATTGGCACTTCTTTTGAAGGAAATTTGAGAGATTATGTTCCTTATAGACATTAGCCCCCCTGGTAGGGACAAACGTACCTTTCTGTAGATGCTCTATGATTTGGGCAATCTCATTTGGCCGTTAATTGAAGAAAATCCAACGGCTATATGCCTTATTCACCTTGTTTTCGCCGGATGGCATGCTGTAACTCATGCGCGTGAAATCCAAGAACAAAAGGGCATTCCTGGCATCGATCAATATATATGTGGAAACAATATCTCCACTATAGACGATAAGAAATTTTGGGGCGGTTAGGCAAAAAGCGCATGGGAAAATGAAGTACTTTCAAGGACTGCCATAGAATGGACAGATGTTCACCAAAACGGTCATAATTTTGTTATTCGGAGTCCGTGCCAGACCCACAAGTTCTCAAACTGCTTGCGGCGAGCGTCCGAATCCAAAAAATACTACCCCCTTGCTTATTTTCGCCGGATGGCATGTTGTAACTCATACACGTGAAAGCCAAGAACAAAAGGGCATTCCTGGCATCGGTCAATATATATGTGGAAACGATATCTCCACTATAGAGGAAAAGGAATGTTGGGGCAGTGAGGCAAAAAGCGCACGAGAAAATGAAGTATTTTCAAGGACTGCCATAGAATGGAGAGATGCTTACTAAGACGGTCATAAATTTGTCATTAGGACTCCCTGTCGGACCCATAAGAACTCAAACTGCTCGTGACGAGCGCGCGAATCCAAAAAAATACTCCCCGCTTGCGCTAGGAGGCCCGGTGTACCCTCAAATTCAGCCTTAAGCAGGACTTTTTGGCCCTGAAAGTCAAAGAACATCATTCCTCGCTGTTTTTCAGACAAGTTTCTGAACCCATTGTGATGTAGGGTGGAACCCTAATTCGTCGATCTTTCACGTTTGGAGGGGATCCTACGGAGGGAATACGAAGAACACGCGGAAGCACAAGGGAAAACACGGGGAAAACGAGAGAGAATCACTCAACCAACAAGGGAATCGATCACACAAGTGCTAGATCATCATACACATAAGAGATTCACGAGATCCAAAGTCAACAAAGGTAAGGATACAAAGGAACCGTTCTTTCCAAGAGGAGGCCTTGATGTTCTTCCCTAGAAGGGTCTTGAATCTGCTTGGGGATCTTTCTCCAAGAGGTCGTGAACTCCGAGGAGAAGTAACCAAGTGGATGAGCAAAGGCTCTCACACAAACATGAGCTAATCCAGTGCTAACCCTAGCTAGGAGGAGGTGGGGGAGTTTATATAGCATATGTCCACGAAGGGGTAAGTGAGGAGGGGATACATGGGCCTCGCCCGACTCTGCAAGGCAAGCAGGCGGTAGTACCGCCAAAGGGCGGTAGTACCGCTGCGGTAGTGCCGCTTGGGCTGAGCGGTAGTACCGCCCGGATCGTGCGTAACACTAGTACTTGCCGGGTTGGGCGGTAGTGGCGAAGCGGCAGTGGGGGGCGGTAGTATCACTGGTCAGCGGTAGTACCGCTTATGGGGGCGGTAGTACCGCCGTCCCGGTCTTCTTCCGCGCCGCTTCCTGTGCTTCCTCGCGGATGGTGTAGTTGTTCTTGGCGCTTGACTCTCCTCGCCGCCCTTAGTGTTCCGACAATACCTATGCATGCACACGAGTGGAGTGTCAAGTAGTATACCATCCTCAAGGGGTCAAGTGAGCACGTAAAGGAGATGATTCACCTTGTGTATGTGAAGTACATGTCGCACGTGTCACTCGCCGAACGGACTCTTGACATGGTGATGTCCATAGGATGCTCCGCATCATCTCCCTCCCTTGGGAAGGATCCGACCGGATCGTGATCCTCGCCACCATGGAAACGGTTGTCATAGACGGACTTGTAGTTGGAAGAAGTTGAAGACATGGCGCAATCCAAGTAGTCCAAGGTGTCGCCGGAGTGATAGACATGCAAAAGAGCAAACACAAGCAACACTCGAAATACAATGGTTAGCGCACACAAAGTGTCCATCATGTAAGAATGAGTCCGTATGGTAAGATTGGTCGTGACAAAGCGCATGAAGCTTATCAAGATGATCTAGAATGAGATGCAAAGCATTCATGTGAGCAAAAGCATTCATTGTGCACACAAATGTGTCGTGAATATGATCAAGACAACCATGGTGCAAAATGATGTCATAGTGAGACGGTTTATCAAAAGCATGAATATGGCAATGGATGCTCAATATGATTATGTTATCATGCAATTGATGGTAGGCAATGTGATCATTATGTATTAATATGCCATCAAGAAAGATCACAACAAATTTGCTAAAGAAATGCACAAGCTCATATATCATGGATGACATGGGAATACAAGATGTAACAAGGCAATCACAATGTGAGTCAATCCATGCATAGGGTGCAAACTTGTGGTGAGTATGATACGCCCATCGAGCATGACATGTGTGAGCACAATCAACAAATATGAAGGTGTTGGTGTACCAAAGCTCGATGTCGAGGCATGAGTGGAGGTCAAGGTGCATCCAATAAGTGCAAGCGCCTCAATGTGAAGGTCCATGTAGCCAATCTCCAATGTCGCCCTCCTTTCACGAGATGTATCATGTAGACAACAAGAAGGAAACAACAATGAAAGAGTGACCCATCCAATATGCATATTTGAGGATTGCTCAAAGAGAAGGAGTTCACCTTATGAGAATGTCAAAATGTTGGTGCCGCACATCATATATGCCTTCACATAACCAATATGTCGATAACGGCATCACCTTGTGAAACCTCCAAAATGAAAGAACATGACAAACACTGAAAAACAAATGAGGTTAGCGGAAATGCAAAACCTATCATTCGAGTGGTAAGATACCCAACAAGTGTATGCATCATGCTCATCATAAGAAAGTACAAGGAGCGTGTCATAGTATGGAGGCATATGATGCAAGAACAACCATGTGCAATAGGCTCAATCAAACAAGCATGCATCACAAGTAAAGTGTCCAAATCTCCAAGATCAATAAGCATAGTAAGTTGGCACTCAATACAAGGTGATATGAGAGATGCAACTAATGGAGAAAAGAGACAATGATCATGACAAATCAAGTGAGAGGCATCAACATCTATGTCATCAACCCAAGAAAGCAAGTAATAGTGGAACATGGGTGATGCAACATAGCAAGCAATCATAGTGATCAAGTCAAGCAAGCTAGTAGTGCGAAGATGCAACATACTAGAAGGAATGATGGTAAGCATGTCATGTGTGCAAATAGTGGGCATGAATATTTCACATGACATAGCACAAGCATGAAAGCAAGATATGAGTAAATGTCATCAATGTATTGGCGAGAGACCATATGTAAATAGCAATGGGGCATCATGACTCTCCCAACACAACAAGCATCAATATTATGGGGCACATGATAAACATGGCAATAGCAACAAGGATCTCCACCAAGCATGCAAATACACAATGGTATATCATAATGGTTCATCATGGGTAAATGCAAGCAAGGGTCACAATTGCATGGCAAAGGCATAGAAGCAAGCATAGCATGCAAAGTGAACACGGTAAAATGAGCATAAGGTGACAAGTTGTAAATGGCCCATAGCCGTGGAGAGCCAAGTAGAGGAGTTGCGCTGTAGTCCTTGCGCCAAGGGGACGGTGGTAAGGATAGTCCACGGATCCCAAAGCATCGCTGTTCTCAAGAGCTCGCTTCACAACTCTTGGGATTGAGAGGTTGACGAGTATACGTGAGTACCTACACAAAACAAAGACAAAGGAAAATTGTGTAAAGGTGGTAGATGTACACATCATCCATCATGATGCGACGCATGCAGTGTTTGTTAGCACCAAATATCCAACGCCAAATAAATGAGATGCGTGATATAGGAACATGTCATCCATCATGATAGGTTTGTTATTATTTATGGCATAATGGAGACTCAAAGGATGTAATGCATCATGAGAAATATCTAGAGCATTGTTATTCATGGAATGCATAAGGTGCATACTATCATGGGAATCATGCAAAGTATGAAATGCATCAAGATCTCCTAATATGTATGAGGAAACTATGGGGGTCTCCTCATGAGCATGAGTAGCAACATCACATGGAGAATATTGACAACATCCAAAACAATGCATATTCAAACAATGTGATCATGGCATGACATAGTGGATGAATTATGAATCATGTAAAGGAAGCATGGCAATATCATCACAAGAGAAGCAAAAGCCAATGACCATCATCTCGCCATCTATGCCATAAGTGCAAATGGGATTGATTTTAATGGGGCATGCATAGTTACTATGTTGAAATTGAAATGAGGTAATATGAGAGATCTCACTCATAGCATATGACAAGTTCAATGGGTTGTCAAACATGATGTGACCAAAAGAATTTTTGCATGATATCCTATGAAGCATAGCATCACAACTAGGCAACTCAACATGCTCATCATCATATTCATCATAAATAGGTAAGTCAAGGCATGAAGAAGTCTCACTAGCATGAAGCATGGCAATAGGTTTGTCAACATCATGGGAGCAATCGATGTCAAGATAGTCCACTAGTGGGACAAGAGAAGCACCATCACCTATGTTACCTTTGGAGCATCGCTCATGTGTTGTAGGTGAGGTGTTGAAGATCGCCTCGTTGTCATCTTCATCTTGATGGAACCATGTGGGAGGTGCATCATCGTCCATCATGGCCATCGCTGCTCCATAGGAGGTATGGACTCATCAATGGTAGGCGTGTCGCCATGTAGGAGACCTAGCACCAAAGAAGAAAACACACTAGGAGTAGAGGTTAAGGCTAGAAATCATAGTGGCCTCACATGCCGTGGTCAACTACCTCACTCACTAAGTGTTGTGGCTCACTCACTCCCTCAAGGATGCTCTCACCATATGGCTGGTGGAGTCACTCAAGTGGCTCTCAACCTCACATAGGATGTGTGGCATCTCGACATATGTGGGTGTCGGAGAGGTGTAGGTGCAAATGTCTCCATGTTCAACTCAGACGCCGTGGTCAAGGGGATGGCCCTTGCTCGACCTTCATGTCGCTGCCTTGTTGTTGGAGGTCCATATGATGTGGCACCTCATAGCTCGCCTCCATGACCAAGGGAGTTTCCCATGCTCGCCATCTTCCTTGGGGGCTTCAAGATGGAAGTGTCACCTCTCGTAGGTAGTCGCCTTGGACTTAATGAAGTCGATGTAGGCGCATTTCGTGGAAGTAGGCGAAGATGCCGACGTCCAAAGGCTTAAGATGCCTTGAGAACACTTGGCTAAGATGCCGAATTGGTTGATGTAGCCGTAGCGCCGCCTTGGTGGTTGTCGCCTCGCGGTCTTCTTTTGTGCTCTTGAAGCTTGGACTTGGCGTGTTGGGACTTGTGCATTTGCGCCAGGAGCATCTTCATGATGATGATGTTGTTGTCGTGCTTGAGCTCAGAGGCGTTCGTCGTCGTCGCGGCACATGTTGCTTGAGGTGACTTGCCCTTCATGACGATGTGGATCACGAATGTGATGTTGGTCGCCATGTAGATGTTGACTTGGACAACTTGCGCTTGCATCTTGTTTGCGCCCAAGACTTGTGGCTTGACCGTCGCCGCCTTGAGGATGATGAAGGGAAGAAGACTTGATCAAGGCTCTAATCTCCTCCATCCTTGCATCTTGCTCCTCTTTATGTGCGGCAAGCTTCTTGTCGATGTAGTCCCTTTTCCTTGCTTCGAGTGACGAATGTCGATGGAGATGTTCTCGGCGCGCCTCGCAATCTTGATTGTGCGCCTTGTATTTGTCGTTGTAGATCAAGATAGACGCTGGAGATGTAGTTGTTCACGCCGCCGTTGTTGTCGAGACCGGAGAGGAATGCCTTGCCTATCCATCACAAGACTCGAGCAAATATGAGTGGGAGAAAGAGAAGAACGATACCAATGTACCTTTGACCAAAGTTGAAGATGAATCAAGTTCACTCAAATGTGGACAATGAAATAGCACTATTGGTACCAATCTTGTCGGTTCTCACACCTACACAAGTAAAGCTTATAGTGGAGCTCGTGAGGATAGTGGCACAAAAATTTAATGCAAAATGTTAGCAAGAGTCAATAATGTTGAAAGAGATTCACAAATTTGCAAGCGAAACAAGTAGACCAATAGCAATGAGAGGTACACGGAAACACACACACGGATAGATAAATGGGGTCGTGCAACCAAGGAATGAGCTCAAAATGTGGAATCCACCAAAACGCTCGTGTTGCACAACTCAAGAGAGACGCTAGCACGATTGCTCAATAGGCGGATACGACACTTGTGCACAACCTATAAGATGCAAAATGGATATTCTTTCTATCCCAAGTATGCTATGTATGTATGGTTCCCGGTGTGTCTCTCAAGCATGATATCATATGATGTTGATTTGACAATCTTATGTGCAATGGGATGATGCTATGGCACTTGCTCACGAGCTCTTTGCTCTCTTTTTTTTTTTTGCTTAAAAGCTTTTTCTCTCTTTTTTTTTCTCTATGGCCACTTTTGTACAATGCACAAACCAAGATAGCAATTGTGTATATGCGGGAACAAACTTGAGGCACAATGGATGATATGATACCAATATGATATGGTATGTATGCAATGGAAGGTATGGACCACTAATGTGCACAAGTAACGTTGCCGGCAATACTCAAATGGCTAGTCTCGATAGGCAAGTAACGCAAAATGGGCTAGGGGTTAACAATGCAATTGCAAGGAATATACAATGGTGTCGCCGAGGTTACCGCCTCATGCGATGATGAGTGGCGGTGTTCTTGGTGTAGATACCAAGATGATGGAGACTCGTCCCTAAGTAGTCAAACACCTTAGGAAACGGAAAACCGCAAACTCAAAATCTCAAATGACAAATGTCAAAATGGTGGTAGCGAAAGCGGTGGTGGTATGCACTTGGCAATGCGGAAGTGGGATGATGGGCTATACACGGTGTAAGAGTTGAAGCACACGGTCCCTAAGTAGTCAAACACCTTAGGAGACACAAGCCACAACTCAAATAAGCTCAAACAACTATTGGGTTGTTGGGTTGTCGGAAGTGTATGGTGGGCAAGGTTATGTGGAAGTGGTGGTGGTGGTGGTTGATGAAGAAGCAACCGTCCCTAAGTAGCCTAAACACCTTAGGAGACTCAAATCGCAACTCAAACAACCACTAATGCTATAAGGAACAAAATGGGTTAGGTTATGGAAGTCGGTGGTGGTTATGCGGATGTTGTGGTGGAAGCCCTAGGCAAAGATGCCAAAATTCATCAAATGTGATGGTGTCAAATGATGTTGTAACCTATCTAGGAGGAAGGAGAATGTCAATAGCTTCTCAACGAGCTAAAGAACGCGAAAATCGGACTCGGATGTGGAAGTTATGGTGGAAATGGTGAAACTCGAAAGCTGAATGTCCAGGGCGGTAGTACTGCTGGGAAGGGCGGTAGTACCGCTCGTGTCGGGTTTTTTCGACTATTTCGGCTGGGAGGGACCTGGCGGTAGTACCGCTCGCGGGCGGTAGTACCGCTTGAGTTCCTCAGCGGTAGTACTGCTCTGTAGGGCGGTAGTACCGCTCGTGTCGGGATTTTCTCGATTGCTCGAATGGTTTCGCGATTTTGGGGCGGAAATGGGTGATTTCGGGTCAAAATTCGATGGATTTTGTGGATGGAAAGGGGAAACTTGGGGAATGCTAGATCCACTTGAAACCAAGCAAATCCATGGATCAAAATCAACAAAACATCATCAAACCAACAAATCACAAAAAATTTGGGGCTATTTTGGTGGGGATTTTCGGATTTAGGACGAAAACAACAAAATCAAGCTAGAAAACACGGGTAGGGGCTCCAAAACGTGATCAACGTGGCTCATGATACCATATGATGTAGGTGGAACCCTAATTCGCCGATCTTTCACGCTTGGAGGATCCTACGGAGGAATACGAAGAACACGCGAAGCACAAGGAAAACACGGGAAAACGAGAGAGAATCACTCAACCAACAAGGGAATCGATCACACAAGTGCTAGATCATCATACACATAAGAGATTCACGAGATCCAAAGTCAACAAAGGTAAGGATACAAAGGAACCGTTCTTCTCCAAGAGGAGGCCTTGATGTTCTTCCCTAGAAGGGTCTTGAATCTGCTGGGGATCTTTCTCCAAGAGGTCGTGAACTCCGAGGAGAAGTAACCAAGTGGATGAGCAAAGGCTCTCACACAAACATGAGCTAATCCAGTGCTAACCCTAGCTAGGAGGAGGTGGGGAGTTTATATAGCATATGTCCAATGAAGGGGTAAGTGAGGAGGGATACATGGGCCTCGCCCGACTCTGCGGCAAGCAGGGCGGTAGTACCGCCAAAGGGCGGTAGTACCGCTTGCGGTAGTGCCGCTTGGGCTGAGCGGTAGTACCGCCCGGATCGTGCGTAACACTAGTACTTGCCGGGTTGGGCGGTAGTGGCGAAGCGGCAGGGGGGCGGTAGTACCGCTGGTCAGCGGTAGTACCGCTTATGGGGGCGGTAGTACCGCCGCCCCGGTCTTCTTCCGCTGCCGCCTGTGCTTCCTCGCGATGGTGTAGTTGTTCCTTGGCGCCAGACCTCCTCGCCGCCCTTAGTGTTCCGACAATACCTATGCATGCACACGAGTGGAGTGTCAAGTAGTATACCATCCTCGGGGGTCAAGTGAGCACGTAAAGGAGATGATTCACCTTTGTGTATGTGAAGTACATGTCGCACGTGTCACTCGCCGAACGGACTCTTGACATGGTGATGTCCATAGGATGCTCCGCATCACATTGGCACTTCCTTTTGAAGGAAATTCGAGAGATTATGTTGCTTACAGACATTAGCCCCCCTTGTACGGACAAACTACCTTTCTGCAGATGCTCTATGATCCGGGCAATCTCATTTGGCCGTAAATTGAAGAAAATCCAACGGCTATATGCCTTGTTCTCCTTGTTTTTGCCGGATGGCATGCTGTAATTCATGCACGTGAAAGCCAAGAACTAAAGGGCATTCCTGGCATCGGTCAATATATATGTGGAAACGATATCTCCACTATAGAGGACAAGAAATTTGGGGCAGTCAGGCAAAAAGCGCACGAGAAAATGAACTACTTTCAAGGACTACCATAGAATGGACAGATGCTCACTAAGACGGTCATAATTTTGCATTAGGAGTCCGTGTCAGACCCATAGGTACTCAAACTTCTTGCGGTGAGCGCGTGAATCCAAAAAAAATACTCCCCGCTTGCGCCAGGAGGCCCGGAGTACCCTCAAATTCAACCTTAAGCAGGACTTTTTGGCCTTGAAAGTCAAAGAACATCATTCGTCGCTGTTTTTCAGACAAGTTTCTGAACCCATTGGCACTTCCTTTTGTAGGAAATTCGAGAGATTATGTTGCTTATAGACATTAGCCCCCCTGGTAGGGGCAAACGTACCTTTCTGCAGATTCTCTATGATCCGGGCAATCTCATTTAGCCGTAAATTGAAGAAAATCCAGCGGATATATGACTTATTCTCCTTGTTTTCGCCGGATGGCATGCTATAACTCATGCGCGTTAAAGCCAAGAACAAAAGGGCATTCCTGGCATCGGTCAATATATATGTGGAAACAATATCTCCACTATAGACGACAAGAAATTTTGGGGCGGTTAGGCAAACAGCGCATGGGAAAATGAAGTACTTTCAAGGACTGCCATAGAATGGACAGATGTTCACTAAAACAGTCATAATTTTGTCATTTAGAGTCCGTGGTCGGACCAGATGTATTAAACTGCTTCACAAGAAGCGCTGCTGAATCGAAAAAGTACTCGCTTATGCCAGAGGCCCGGAGTACCCTCAAATTCAGCCTTAAGCAGGACTTTTTGGCCCTGAAAGTCAAAGAACATCATTCGTCGCTGTTTTTCAGACAAGTTCTGAACCCATTGGCACTTCCTTTTGAAGGAAATTTCAGAGATTATGTTCCTTATAGACATTAGCCCCCCTGGTAGGGACAAACGTACCTTTCTGTAGATGCTCTATGATTTGGGCAATCTCATTTGGCCGTTAATTGAAGAAAATCCAACAGCTATATGCCTTATTCTCCTTGTTTTCGCCGGATGGCATGCTGTAACTCATGCGCGTGAAATCCAAGAACAAAAGGGCATTCCTGGCATCGATCAATATATATGTGGAAACAATATCCACTATAGACGACAAGAAATTTTGGGGCGGTTAGGCAAAAAGCGCATGGGAAAATGAAGTACTTTCAAGGACTGCCAGAGAATGGACAGATGTTCACCAAAACGGTCATAATATTGTTATTCGGAGTCCGTGCCAGACCCACAAGTTCTCAAACTGCTTGCGGCGAGCGTCCGAATCCAAAAAATACTACCCGCTTGCTTATTTTCGCCGGATGGCATGTTGTAACTCATACACGTGAAAGCCAAGAACAAAAGGGCATTCCTGGCATCGGTCAATATATATGTGGAAACGATATCTCCACTATAGAGGAAAAGGAATTTTGGGGCAGTCAGGCGAAAAGCGCACGAGAAAATGAAGTATTTTCAAGGACTGCCATAAAATGGAGAGATGCTTACTAAGACGGTCATATTTTGTCATTAGGACTCCGTGTCGGACCCATAAGAACTCAAACTGCATGACAAGCACGCGAATCCAAAAAAATACTCCCCGCTTGCGCCAGGAGGCCCGGAGTACCCACAAATTCAACCTTAAGCAGGACTTTTTGGCCTTGAAAGTCAAAGAACATCATTCGTCGCTGTTTTTCAGACAAGTTTCTGAACCCATTGGCACTTCCTTTTGTAGGAAATTCGAGAGATTATGTTGCTTATAGACATACGCCCCCCTGGTAGGGGCAAACGTACCTTTCTGCAAATTCTCTATGATCCGGGCAATCTCATTTGGCCGTAAATTGAAGAAAATCCAGCGGCTATATGCCTTATTCTCCTTGTTTTCGCCGGATGGCATGCTATAACTCATGCGCGTTAAAGCCAAGAACAAAAGGGCATTCCTGGCATCGGTCCATATATATGTGGAAATGATATCTCCACTATAGAGGACAAGAAATTTCTGAGCAGTAAGGCAAAAAGCGCACGAGAAAAATGAAGTACTTTCAAGGACTGCCATAGAATGGACAGATGTTCACTAAACCAGTCATAATTTTGTCATTCAGAGTCCGTGTCGGACCCGTAAGTACTCAAACTGCTCGCAGCGAGCGCGCGAATCGAAAAAATACTCCCCGCTTGCGCCAGGAGGCCCGGAGTACCCTCAAATTCAGCCTTAAGCAGGACTTTTTGGCCCTGAAAGTCAAAGAACATCATTCGTCGCTGTTTTTCAGACAAGTTCTGAACCCATTGGCACTTCTTTTTGAAGGAAATTTCAGAGATTATGTTCCTTATAGACATTAGCCCCCCTGGTAGGGACAAACGTATTTTTCAGAGATGCTCTATGATTTGGGCAATCTCATTTGGCCGTTAATTGAAGAAAATCAAACGGCTATATGCCTTATTCACCTTGTTTTCGCCGGATGGCATGCTGTAACTCATGCGCGTGAAATCCAAGAACAAAAGGGCATTCCTGGCATCGATCAATATATATGTGGAAACAATATCTCCACTATAGATGATAAGAAATTTTGGGGCGGTTAGGCAAAAAGCGCATGGGAAAATGAAGTACTTTCAAGGACTGCCATAGAATGGACAGATGTTCACCAAAACGGTCATAATTTTGTTATTCAGAGTCTGTGCCAGACCCACAAGTTCTCAAACTGCTTGCGGCGAGCGTCCGAATCCAAAAAATACTACCCGCTTGCTTATTTTCGCCGGATGGCATGTTGTAACTCATACACGTGAAAGCCAAGAACAAAAGGGCATTCCTGGCATCGGTCAATATATATGTGGAAACGATATCTCCACTATAGAGGAAAAGGAATTTTGGGGGAGTCAGGCAAAAAGCGCACGAGAAAATGAAGTATTTTCAAGGAATGCCATAGAATGGAGAGATGTTTACTAAGACGGTCATAATTTTGTCATTAGGACTCCCTGTCGGACCCATAAGAACTCAAACTGCTCGTGACGAGCGCGCGAATCCAAAAAAATACTCCCCGCTTGCGCTAGGAGGCCCGGTGTACCTTCAAATTCAGCCTTAAGCAGGACTTTTTGGCCCTGAAAGTCAAAAAACATCATTCCTCGCTGTTTTTCATCCAAGTTTCTGAACCCATTGGCACTTCCTTTTGAAGGAAATTCGAGAGATTATGTTGCTTATACACATTAGCCCCCCTTGTAGGGACAAACTACCTTTCTGCAGATGCTCTATTATCCGGGCAATCTCATTTGGCCGTAAATTGAAGAAAATCAAACGGCTATATGCCTTGTTCTCCTTGTTTTTGCCGGATGGCATGCTGTAATTCATGCACGTGAAAGCCAAGAACTAAAGGGCATTCCTGGCATCGGTCAATATATATGTGGAAACGATATCTCCACTATAGAGGACAAGAAATTTGGGGCAGTCAGGCAAAAAGCGCACGAGAAAATGAAGTACTTTCAAGGACTGCCATAGAATGGACAGATGCTCACTAAGACGGTCATAATTTTGCATTAGGAGTCCGTGTCGGACCCATAAGTACTAAACTTCGCATGGCGAAGCCAATCCAAAAAAATACTCCGCTTGCGCCAGAGGCCCGGTACCTCAAATTCAACCTTAAGCAGGACTTTTGGCCTTGAAAGTCAAAGAACATCATTCGTCGCTGTTTTTCGACAAGTTTCAACCCATTGGCACTTCCTTTTGTAGGAAATTCGAGAGATTATGTTGCTTATAGACATTAGCCCTCCGTAGGGGCAAACGTATTTTCTCGCAGATTCTCTATGATCCGGCAATCTCATTTGGCCGTAAATTGAAGAAAATCCAGCGGCTATATGCCTTATTCTCCTTGTTTTCGCCAGATGGCATGCTATAACTCATGCGCGTTAAAGCCAAGAACAAAAGGGCATTCCTGGCATCGGTCAATATATATGTGGAAATGATATCTCCACTATAGAGGACAAGAAATTTCTGAGTAGTAAGGCAAAAAGCGCACGAGAAAATGAAGTACTTTCAAGGACTGCCATAGAATGGACAGATGTTCACTAAAACAGTCATAATTTTGTCATTTAGAGTCCGTGTCGGACCCGTAAGTATTAAACTGCTCTCGGCAAGCAGCACGCCGAATCGAAAAATACTCGCGCTTGCGCCAGAGGCCCGGAGTACCTCAAATTCAGCCTTAAGCAGGACTTTTGGCCCTGAAAGTCAAAGAACATCATTCGTCGCTGTTTTTCGACAAGTTCTCAACCCATTGGCACTTCCTTTGAAGGAAATTTCAGAGATTATGTTCCTTATAGACATTAGCCCCCGGTAGGGACAAACGCATTTTCTCAGAGATGCTCTATGATTTGGGCAATCTCATTTGGCCGTTAATTGAAGAAAATCCAACGGCTATATGCCTTATTCTCCTTGTTTTCGCGGATGGCATGCTGTAACTCATGCGCGTGAAATCCAAGAACAAAAGGGCATTCCTGGCATCGATCAATATATATCTGGAAACAATATCTCCACTATAGACGATAAGAAATTTTGGGGCGGTTAGGCAAAAAGCGCATGGGAAAATGAAGTACTTTCAAGGACTGCCAGAGAATGGACAGATGTTCACCAAAACGGTCATAATTTTGTTATTCGGAGTCCGTGCCAGACCCACAAGTTCTCAAACTGCTTGCGGCGAGCGTCCGAATCCAAAAAATACTACCCGCTTGCTTATTTTCGCCGGATGGCATGTTGTAACTCATACACGTGAAAGCCAAGAACAAAAGGGCATTCCTTGCATCGGTCAATATATATGTGGGAACGATATCTCCACTATAGAGGAAAAGGAATTTTGGGGCAGTCAGGCAAAAAGCGCACGAGAAAATGAAGTATTTTCAAGGACTGCCATAAAATGGAGAGATGCTTACTAAGACGGTCATAATTTTGTCATTAGGACTCCATGTCGGACCCATAAGAACTCAAACTGCGTGACAAGCACGCGAATCCAAAAAAATACTCCGCTTGCGCCAGAGGCCCGAGTACCTCAAATTCAGCATTAAGCAGACTTTTGGCCCTAAAAGTCAAAGAACATCATTCCTCGCTGTTTTTCAGACAAGTTTCTAAACCCATTGGCATTTCCTTTTGATAGAGGCAAAGGTGTCCCGTCTTTCGATGAGATGGTGGATTTCCCTTTGGTGGAAGTCGACTTTGACGATCCGACTACGAACGTGCGAGGACGTCGCGCCTTAGCAATCGCTAAACCAACTCCGAGAGGTTATTGACCACGCCGGAGCATGATCAACCTGACCATGAGGGCCTGTTTCCTGCAGGCAAACGAAGAACAAGCAAGAAACTAAGATTGCAATCTGGATATTCCGAATATAAGAGGAAAGCTTTATTGATCAAGGTGGGGTTCTGTGACGCCTTTGTCTGGTCGTGGAACACAAACGGCACGCTAAGTTGCAGCTATGGCTAACTTTTAATCTAAACAAAACCCAAAGTCTAAACGGTGCCCTAAGGGCTGTATATATGGAGGAAGAGGGGTGAATTTCGTGGCCCTTGGTGGAGGGGTCCAAACTAACCCTATCTCATGTTTCCCACACATACGGACTCTAAAAATAGCCTATACTAATGTATTTCGAAATTACATGGGCCTGGCCCAATAATAAGGTGACGAGCACCTAGAATAGCCTCTGGACGAAATTTATGAAGTGGCATCTTGTATATTTCGTCCAAGGCTTCATGCACTCATTATGGTGGCTTCAAACTCCTGAAATCATCACTTGTAACTCCATTCTTGTCCTCTTGCGCATGCCATCATCTCCATGCTTGTTCTTGCTCCAATGTTCATCCTTCTCCAAGCTAGGCCCTTCATTTGTAAGCAAAACAAATGTATCCAATTTAGGCAGCATCATATTCTCATGAACATTAGAATCATTACCAAGAAACGAAAGTACCGGTAATTTAGTTGGCGCATGAGCTCTAGTATTTGGTCCAAGATGTATAGCAGCAGGGCTGTGGGTGTGACAATGGTATTGATGTCCTCATCATCCTCCCTTCTTGAAGTGAAGTCGCCCTCGACGGAAGTTCATCTTCCTCACCCAAATATGGCTTCAAATCTACAATGTTAAAAGTGGACTAACCCCAAAATCTGCAGGCAGCTCAAGTTTATATGCATTATCATTTACTTTCTCCAACACCTTAAAGGGACCATCAGCACGTGGCATTAGCTTTGATTTATGCAAATCAGAAATCTATCTCACGCAAATGTAACCAAACAAGATCTCCAGTGCAAACACAACATGTTTTCTACCCTTATCTCCAGCAAGTTTATAATTAGCATTCATACGCCAATGTTTTCCTTAGTTAACTCATGCATTTTTAAAATCAATTCAGCACATTCTTTAGCATCAAAATTAAACTTCTCCGAAGATGGAAGAGGCAACAAATCAATAGGTGCACGAGGTAGGAAACCATACACAACTCAAAAGGGCACATCTTAGTAGTAGAATGCAATGAACGATTATAAGCAAATTCAATATGAGGCAAGCATTCCTCCCACATTTTCTTATCACATCACAATCAACATAATCAGCATATGCAGAGATACTAAAATGCACACTAACAAGACGTGTTACCTTAACCTTGCCGCTGTTGTTGAACCATTGGATGTAGTAAGGATGTGGATGTGGTCTTGTGGTGAGAGATAGCTTCCCACCATCTCCATGCTAGCCAAGTTGTTGCAGCTCCTCCATCTATGATGACGCTAATAGAACGCTCCTTCACAACTCCCTTTGTATGGAACAAATTATGCCTCGATTTTGCTCAGCTTGTGTAACCTGCACACTCAAAACACGTTGAGCAACTAAACATTCATACCTGCCAAGATCTTCAGAGCCATGTATTGTGTCTCATGATCGTAATCATCTCCACCGTGTTCCTCATGTGTAATAAGAGCCAAAGTCTCCTCATCATAGTCACTAGCGGACTCATACCCACCATCCTAAGTAGCAATCATCACACGCTGAGATTTGCATTCTCTCAAAATGTCCTCTTCCTTACAACGATACAAATAATATCACCTGTGCCCTGCTGACGCCATGGAAGAAGAAGAGCTCGCAGGCCCGCAGGTGTGCTCTTGGCGATAGTGGTGGTTGTGCCGCTTTTGTATCACGGTTGGAGGTGGCACCAAGGAGGTGATGGTGCAAAGGAAGTAGATGATGCATGTGGTGTCCATGATGAAGGTCGACCTGCAGAAAAGTTAGTGCCGCCAAGGCCTGCCGATCCAGACTTTACGCTCAGCTTTACAAGCAAGATGGAATAAACGAGTGATATTATTATAATCCTTATAGTCTAGAATGGTCTGAATATCTCTATTTAATCCACCCGTAAAACGGCAAGCATAGCTTCATTCTCCTCAACAATACCACATCTAATCAAGCCAGTTTGTAATTCCCGATAATATTCTTCTACAGAATTTTTACCTTGTCTTAAGCGCTGCAATTTTTGAAGTAATTCACGTTGATAATATGGTGGAACCCAACGAGCACGCATAGCAGTTTTCAAAGCAGCCCAAGTAGCTGAACAGGATATAATCTACAATGTTCATACCACCAAACACATGCAAAGCTAGTGAAAGCACAAACAGCAGCAGAACACGCTCTCCTCGTGATATTGTAAACATGTAAATCGTTGTTCAGTTTCTAACTCCCAAGTAAGATATATATCAGAACATATCTACCCTCAAATGGTGGAATATTCAATTTCAGTTTAGGGAGATGGTCATGATCTCGCACTGAGGGGAGCCCTAACATTGCCATTATTTGCATGTGGACGACCTGGTGGTTGTGGTGCTGGTGGTTGCACGTAGTTCGATGTTGATCAACCTCATCCTCGTAATCTCCCACATAATCATCCTCCTCGGTACCAGCAGCAGAGTAGCAGGAGCCAAAGAAGCACCAACAGCAGAGCAGCGCACCAGAATTTTGTCCTCGCTCAATAGGAACACGCGAGCTCGGCCCATACCGATTCGAAGGGGCGAAGTTGTTGTCGCTGCAGAGTTGCGATAGGTGCAGCCGGTGGTTGTGGAAAACGCGAGCAATTCATCAAACTTGCTATCAAGCTTTGTTTCAAACGCCTTCTCAATGCCATCTATCTTCTCCATGGCCTCACAAATCTGTTTAGCACATCTTGCACCTATCCAATCATCATTTGCTGAAACTTATCATGTAGCTGTTTGTTCGTCAGTTCTCCCAATCAGTCTCATCGGCTTGTGATCCTACCATGGTTAGCAGCAATAGAAACACACAAGAATATGATGTAAGAACATCCAAATACAAGAGGTTCAATCAAACAAGCATGCATCACAAGTATAGTGTCCAAGTCTCCGAGATCAATAAGCATAGCAAGTTGGCACTCAATACAAGGTGATATGAGAGATGCAACTAATGGACACAAGAGACAATGATCAAGATATATCATGTGAGAGGCATGAGCATATATGTCATCAACCCAAGAAAGCAAGTAATAGTGGAACATGGGTGATGCAACATAGCAAGCAATCATAGGGTCAAGTCACAAGCTAGTAGTGCTAAGATGCAACATACTAGAAGGAGTCATGGCAAGCATGTCATGTGCAAATAGTGGGCATGAATAATGGACATGACATGTCACAAGCATGAAAGCAAGATATGAGAAAATATCATCAATGTATTGGTGAGAGGCCATATGCAAATAGCAATGGGTCATCATGACTCTCCAACACAACAAGCATCAGCATGGGGCACATGATAAACATGGCAAAAGCAACAAGGATCTCCGCCAAGCATGCAAATACACATAGGAGTATAATGTTGAATCATGGGTATATGCAAGGGTCACAATGGCAAAGGCATAGAAGCAAGCATAGCTCAAAGAAAACACAGAAATGAGCATAAGGTGACAAGTGGTAAATGGCCCATAGCCGCAGGAGAGCCAAGTAGAGGAGTTGCGTAGTCCTTGCGCCAAGGGGGCGGTGGTAAGGATAGTCCCTGGATCCCAAGTCATCATTGCTCTCAAGAGCCTGCTTCACAACTCTGGGATTGAGAGGTCGATTTAGTATACATGAGTACCTACACAAAACAAGGGCAAAAGGAAAATTGTGTGCATGGTAGATGTACACATCATCCATCATGATGCATACGGCTTGTGTTGGTTAGCACCAAATATCCAACGCCAAATAAATGAGATGCGATATAGAAACATGTTATCCATCATGAGAGGTTTGTTATGATGTGTGTCATAATGGAGACTCAAAGGATGTAATGCATCATGAGCAATATTTAAATCATTGTTATTCATGGAATGCATATGGTGCATACTATCATGGGAATCATGCAAAGTATGAAATGCATCCAGATCTCCTATGTATGAGGAAATATGGGGTCTCCTCATGAGCATGAGTAGCAACATCACATGGAGAATATTGACAACATCCAAAACAATGCATATTTGGAATAATGTGATCATGGCATGGCATAGTAGATGAATTGTGAAAATCATGTAAAGGAAGCATGGCAATATCATCACATGAAAAACATAAGCCAATGACCATCATCTCGCCATCTATGCCATAAGTGCAAATGGGATTGATTTTAATGGGGCATAGTTACTATGTTGAGATTGTAAGGATGCATATGGGAGATCTCACTCATAGCATATGACAAGTTCAATGGATTGTCAAACATGACGTGACCAATAGAATTTTCACAAGATATCCTATGAAGCATAGCATCACAACTAGGTAATTCAACATGCTCATCATCATATTCATCATAAATGGGTAAGTCAAGGCATGAAGAAGTTTCACTAGCATGAAGCATGGCAATAGGAGGGTCAACATCATGGGAGCAATCATTATCAAGAGAGTCCACTAGTGGGAGAGAGAAGCACCATCACCTATGTTACCTTTGGATATCGCATTGTCGTCATGTGGGGGTGCATCAGCATCATCATATGGTGGTATGGACTCATCAATGGTAGGCGGTCACATGTAGGAGACCTAGCACCATAGAAGAAACACACTAGGAGTAGAGGTTAAGTCGCTCAAATCATGGTGGCCTCACATGCCGTGTCAACTACCTCACTCACTAAGTGTAGTGGCTCACCACTCCCTCAAAGATGCTCTCACCATATGGTTGGTGGGTCACCTATGGCGCCAACCTCACATAGGATGTGTGGCATGATCTCATGTGGGCTAGTGGTGGTCACACTCATCCTCTCAGGTGATGCCTCAATGTCACGTATGGTGGAGCACCATGTCACTCATGGGGTGGTGGCTCACATGGCACTTGGGGCATCTCACATATGTGGGTGTCTGAGGGATGTAGGTACAAATGTCTTCATGCTCAACTCCTATTGTCGCCTTTGTTGAAGGGTAGTCCCATGCTCAACCTTCTTGTCACCGCCTTGTGGATGGAGGCCCATATGAGGCACCCTCGTAGCTCGCCTCCATGACCGAAGGGGAGTGTCCCATGCTCGGCCATCTTCCTGAGGGGCTTCAAGATGGAAGTGTCACCGCCGGAGGTCGCCGCTTTGGACTTGATGAAGTCAATGTAGGCGTTCTGGGAAGTAGGCGAAGATGCCAGACGTCCAAAGGCGAAGATGTTTGATAGCACTTTGGCTAAGATGCCAAAGTGGTTGGTGTAGTAGCGCTGCCTTGGTGGCGGCCGCCCGCCGGGTCTTTTGTGCTCTTGAAGGTTGGACTTGGCGTGAAGTAGGGTTTGTGGGACTTGTGCAAGTGCGCTTGTGGAGCATCTTCATGATCATGATGTCGCTCGTGCTTGAGCTCGTAGTAGATGTCGTCACGCCGCAGCACATGTTGCTTGGAGGTGACTTGGCCTTCATGACGATGTGAATCGTGAACGGATGATGATCGCCATGTAGATGTGGATGAGGACGATTTGCACTTGCATCTTTGTCGCCCCAAGACTTGTGGCTCACCGCCGCCTTTGAGGATGATGAAGGAAGAAGACTTGATCAAGGCTCTAATCTCCTCCATCCTTGCATCTTGCTCCTCTTTATGTGCGGCAAGCTTCGTCGATGTAGTCCCTTTCCTGCTTCGAGTGACGAATGTCGATGGAGATGTTCTCGGCGCGCCTCGCAATCCTGATTGTGCGCCTTGTATTTGTCGCAGATCAAGATAGACGCTGGAAATGTAGTTGTTCATGCCGCCGTTGTTGTCGTGAGACCGGAGAGGAATGCCTGCCTATCCATCACAAGACTCGAGCAAATATGAGTGGAGAAAGAGAAGAACGATACCAATGTACCTTTGACCAAAGTTGAAGATGAATCAAGTTCACTCAAATGTGGACAATGAAATAGCACTATTGGTACCGATCCTTGTCGATTCTCACACCTACACACGTAGCTTATGGTGGATCTTGGTGAGGATAGTGGCACAAAAATTTAATGCAAAATGTTAGCAAGAGTCAATAATGTTGAAAAGATTCACAAATTCGCAAGTGAAACAAGTAGACCAATAACAATGAAAGGTGGTAACAAACACACACGGATAGATAAATGGGTAACCATGAATGAGAGCAAAATGGAATCCACGAAAACGCCGTGTTGCAACTCAAGAGAGACGCTAGCACGATTGCTCAATAGGCGGATATACTTGTGCACAACCTATAAAATGCAAAATGGATATTCTTTCTATCCCAAGTATATGTATGTATGGTTCCTTTGTTTCAAGCATGATATCATATGATGTAGATTTGACAATCTTATGTGCAATGGGTATGATGCTATGGCACTGCTCTCATTTTTCTCTTTTTGCTTAAAAGCTTTTTTTCAATGGCCACTTATGCACAATGCACAAACCAAGATAGCTATTGTATATATATGGAACAATATTGTGACACAATGTATGATTTGATACCAATATGATATGGTATGCAATGGAATGGTGGATCACCAAGCACAAGTAACGTTGCCGCAATACTCAAATGGCTAGTCTCGATAGGTAAGGACGCAATGGGCTAGGGGTTAACAATGCAATTGCAAGGGTATAACAAAGGTCGTCGAGGTTACCGCCTCGCGAAGGATGAGTGGCGTGTTCTGGTGTAGATACCAAGATGATGGAGACTCGCCCCAAGAAGTAAACACCTTAGAAACGAAAACCGCAACCTCAAAATCTCAAATGACAAATGTCAAATGGTGGTAAGGAAAGCGTGGAAATACTCAGGCAATGCGGATTTTAATGATGGCTAATTTTGAGTCGGAGTTGAAGTTGTCCGGCCCTAAGTATTGAAACACCTTAGGAGACACAAGCCACAACTCAACAAGCTCAAACAACAATTGGGAAGTTGGGTTGGTTGAAGTGGTGGTGGGAAGGTTATGGAAGTGGTGATGGTGGTGGTTTATGAAGAAGCAATCATTCCCCGAGTAGTCAAACACCTTAGAGACTCCAAGTCACTATCAAAGAACCTCAAATGCTATGGGGAACAAAACAAGGTTAAGTGGAAGTCGGTGGTGGAAGCTAAGGCGGATGATATGGTGGAAGGCCTAGGAAACTTGCTGCAAATTTCAGAAAATATGATGGAGTCAAATGATGTTGGTGGTATTTTGTGGGATGGGGGTGTCAAGAGCTTCAAAACAGCTAAAGAACGCCAAAATCGGAGTTCGATGAATTAGTTATAATAAAACAAAATCTGTCCATACGGGCTTTCAGGTTAACGATGATCCGGGAGGAGGTCCGATGATCTGGGGTTAGGTCCTGATGATCCGGGAGGAAACTGATGATCCGGGTTCGGCTAAAGGCCGTTCTGGTCAGCGCGGGGATTATCCTGACGTCCGGGGGCGCCTAGCTGATCCGGCTTGGTCCGATGATCCGTGGAGAAGGTCCGATGATCCGCCAAGCCACCCAGCTGACGGCTCGGGACCAATTTTGCCGGAATTTGGGGATTTTGGGGGTCAAAACATATTTCGTGGATGAAGGTGGGGAACTTGGGAGACAAGTAGATCCACTTGAAACCAAGCAAATTGATAGGAAGTGTCTGGCCGATGAGATGGATTTTTGCCAGGAAGTTTATTTTGATTTATCCGACATGAAGGCAGGACGTCGCTTAGCATCGCTAAATTGTCTTCCTGATTACCGAGCGACGACGGTTTCGTTCTCTCAGCGGTCCAACCAACTCATTCTGTCATTTGAAACTCCATTTCAAACTGTTCATGATGCCATCATTCCATTCTACTCTGTTCTCACTGTCCAGGCTGTAATATCGAAAATGCTCATCATCCTCCCTTCTGTAATGAAGCAGTCCCCAATGAGTTCATTAATTTTCTCCAATGTCCTCACCAGCCTTCCATGTGTTTCAAACTAATTCATTAAAAGCAGGCGGTACCCCAAAACAAAAGGCACATCCTTGTTTGTAAGTCTGCTGGAGAGGTGCAAGAATGGAAAAGGAAATCTTCACAAACGCTTCATAGAACCAAATAGGCCAAGGAAATCACTTGTGTGACTGCTTTAAGCCGCGCCAACTCTCATTAAATTCATGCTTCAATCTTGGCTTTACTACCACCTCGTGGAGTAAACAACATAGCCAAGAAAAGATACTCGTCGTGCAAAAGGTGCACTTCCCAAGGTTACTAAACAAACGTGGCATCACGAGAGCATTAAAAAACAGCACGAATGTTCCAATGTTCTTCCAAAGATTTGCTATAAATTAGTATATCATCAAAATAGACTACCACAAATCGTCCAATGAAAGCACGAAACTTGCTCATTAATCTCATGAAAGTACTAGGTGCATTAGTTAACCCAAAAGGCATGACTAACCACCATATAATCCAAACTTAGTTTTAAAATGCTGTTTTCCATTCATCTCCCAATTTCATATTAATTTGATGGTATCCACTACGCAAATCAATCTGGAGAATATTGTAGAGCCACTCAATTCATCAAGCATATCATCTAGCCTAGAATAGGGTGACGATAACTAATAGTAATATTATTGGCCTCTACAATCAACACACATACGGATTTACCATCTTTTTTGGCACTAGAATAATAGGAACAAGGACTAAGGATTCGCGATAAACCTTTGTCGAGCAGCCTCAGATTGACGATAATCTCCTTCGCCTCCTCCGATTGGTAATGGTATGGTACGGTTGGTAATGATGCACCGGAATTAAGTCAATTTGATGCTCAATCCTCTAATAGGTGGTAATTCTGATGGCACGCCTTGTGGAAAGACGCCATCAACTCCTCGCAAAAATGTTAGTGACAAGTAGGGCAAAAGAGGAAGGCACGCCCTAATGAAAATAATGCCTCTTTGCACAAAGCATAGCAAATAGATTTGCTAAAATCTAGCTCATCAATATTGATTTCGGTGGCAAGTAAACATGCACTTTTCAATTTAATTTCAGAAGCAAATAGAGATGGTTTATTATTAGGCTTCATGTGTTGCTCAACCTTTTGCCACAATCTAACAATTTTTATGTTTCTCCTGCTTTGCTTTATTAGCTCTATTAATTCTTTGCCACAACGATTGGTGGTGGATATGGTGGTATATGGCAACGTGGTGGTATATGGCAGCTGTAGGTATATGATACGGATTTCAACGGTATGGATAAGCTGTGGTGGTAGATGGCGGTATGGCGATAACTAAAAGGGCGAAGCAAGTGACAACTTATGACCGTAACTCAAACCTGTCATTCTGAGTCCGTGGTCGGACCCATAAGTACTCAAACCTGTCGCCGGCTTAATCCAAAAAATATTTCATTATGCCAGAGGCCCGAGTATCGATGTAGGGTGGAACCCTAGGGCCGATCTTTCACATTTGGAGTGGATCCCACGGGAAACACGAAGAACGCGCGGAAAACACAAAAGGGAAATCACGGGGAGGAACGAGAGAATCACTCAACCGACAAGTATCGATCACACAAGGGCTAGATCACCGAACACAGGAGGTAGCACAAGATTCAAAATCAACAAAGGAAAGATGCAAAGGTAGCCGTTTTTCAAGGAGGAGGTCTTGATTGTCTTCCTTGAAGGGGTCTTGAACTGCTAGATCTTTCTCCAAAGGTCATGAGCTCCGAGGAGAAGTAACCAAGTGGATGAGCAAGGCTCTCACACAAAATATGAGCTACACCAACGCTAAGTCTCAAAGTGAGGAGGAGGAGTCCTATATATAGGCTAGGGGGCGAAGGGGTACATGGGCTCAGCCCAACACGCGCGCGCAGGCGCTGGCCTGATGATCCGAGGGTGGAGCCGGATGATCCGGGCTGGTCCGGATGATCCGGGTGGAGGCCCAGATGAGCTGGAGGCGCAGCTGGTGGCGGTGCAGGGCCGGATGTCCGGCTGGGGGTTCGGACGTCCGGGCAGGATCTGGATGATCCGGACGGGTCCGAATGATCCGCTTCAGTGGAGTTTCGGTGCCTGGTTGAGTTAGCCGGATTGCCCGGTCGTGGTCCGGATCGTCCGGCTCTGTCCGGTCGCCTGCCGCCGTCTGGACGTCTGGCCAGTCTCGACTTGGCGCTTTTCCTTTCCGCCTTCACGCATGTCTTCCGCTCCGGCTCTCCTTGCTTTCTAGCTTCTTCATGGTTAACCCTTGGTACCTAAGTATGCATAGCGTTGCTTGAGGTAGTAACCATGTCTCATGTGAATTGAAAGGAGTTGTGAGGGAGTGATGTCACCTCGGTTTCAAGAGCCTTGCACGTGCTCGAGTCATAGGTCCAAGTGGTGTTTGTAGGGGATGTAGATGCGCCCATGGGGATGATCATGGATGCTCCACATCTCCCCCTTGGGAGAGATCCGACCTCGATCGAAATCTTCATCACCATGGTAAGGCGAGAGGTCTTTGACGTTGAAGATGTCGCCACGTTGTACTTGTCGCTGGTATCGATCTTGTAGGCTGTTTTTGTTGTAGCGATGCATAACACCTTGAAGGGTCCATCGCTCGAGGGAGAAGTTTGGACTTATGCTCATTGGGGAAGCGGTCCATGCGAAAGGTGTAGCCACCACGAGATCGCTTCTAAGTTGAAGATCATGGGTTGCTTGTTGATGTTGAGCTTGGTCGCTAGTCGCTGTACTTGGCGCCGATGGTGTTTCTTGTATCCTCATGCATCTTTTTGATGTAGCTTGCTCGCACTCGCATCCATGTTGGTGCGCTCTTGTAGAGGAAGAGGTAGAATGTCCAATGGTGACAACGGAGTTTAAAGCTAGACGACCTCGAGGGGGACTTGCCGGTCGTCAATGTCTTGCACAGCTTGTAGGCGCATCGGTGATGGGTAGACATGCTTCCCACTCCTTGATGTTCTTCTTGATCAACATGCTGGCGTAGAGTGGAGAGAGTTCGGTTCGCCACCTCCGCTTGGCCGCCGCTTGAGGATGGTATGCGGATGAGAACAAGAGCTTGATTCCAGCTACGCATAGGGTCTTCCAAAAGTAACTCAAGAACTTGACGTCACGGTCGGAGACGATTGTCTTTGGTACTCCATGGAGACGCAAGATTTCCCTACAAAAGAGATTTGCAACATGTGAAGCATCGTCTATCTTGTTGCAAGGGATGAAATGTTGATGAGGACATCAATACCATTGTTACACCCACAGCCCCCGCCGCTATACATACTCGGACCAATTACTAGAGCTCACAAGACGCCAACTAAATTACTGTGTACTTTTGTTTCTTGGTAATGATTCTAATGTTCATGAGAATATGATGCTGCCTAAATTGGATACATTTGTTTTGCTTACAAATGAAGGGCCTAGCTTGGAGAAGGATGAACGTTGGAGCAAGAACAAGCATGGAAATGATGGCATGCACAAGGGGAACAAGAACGGAGTTACAAGTGATGATTTCAGGACTTTGAAGCCACCATAATGGGTGCATGAAGCCTTGGACGAAATATACAAGATGCCACTTCATAACTTTCGGTCCGAGGCTAATCTAGGTGTTCGCACACCTTATTATTGGGCCAGGCCCATGTAATTTCCAAATACATAAGTAGTAGGCTATTTTAGAGTCCGTATGTGTTGGGGAAACAAGAGATAGGGTTGATTTTCCCCACCTGATAAATAAAGCTTTCATCTTATATTCGCAATATCTAGATTGCAATCTCAGTTTCTTGCTTGTTCTTCGTTTGCTCGCAGGAAACAGACCCTTGTGGTCAGGTTGATCGTGCTCCCAAGTCCAATAACCTCTCCTGAGTTGGTTTAGCGATTGCTAAGGAGTGACGCCTCGCACGCGTCAGTAGTCGGATCGCCAAAGTCGACTTCCACCAAAGCGATATCCATCATCTCATCGAAAGAAGAGACACCTTTGCCTCTATCAAGTGGTATCAGATTTCGGTGTTCCTCGGTGAGATTTTATAATTTTCATAGTTTAGATCGAGTCTGTTTTTCATACCTACGGTCAATTAAAAAGCCACCAAAAAATTTAGGTTAGTTCATCATATCCGAACCGGTCCGAGCCATTGCATAGTCTTTTTCAGATTTTGCTTTGTTGAATTTTCGTTGCATCGCCGTGTCTAGTTGCTGGTCTTAGTGTCTAGTCTTTTAGAGTTTCGAGTTCTGTTCACGGCTCTTCACGCCGCCGCCGCACCATCATCATCCGCTACCATATACCACCACCACACCAGATACGTCGTTCCTGCCATCTACCATCGCCTCTTATCCGCCATCGCTCCGAGTCCATATACCAACACCGATCCGAGTCCATATACTACCGCCAACCCACATCCATATACTACCACCGCCCGAGTCCATCTCATATTAGGTTAACTTTCAAGATCCATCTTTTTCCAGATTATGTTTCCCTTGTCTGAATAGGTTTTGGATTCCAGCAATCTTTGCCGTCTGTAGAAGAGGTTGGTTTCAAAAAACGCAGTGGACAAAAAATTTCGGCTATCCTATTTTAGGTGTTTCTAATGCGTATTCACAGCATTTTTTTATAGAAAGTTTTTTTGACTCGCTTCCCAGCTTTTGGGTCCGGCAATTGAAAAAAAAATTTGGTCGAAAAATTTCGGCCTATCTCGTTATCTTGACTTGGGAAGAGTTTTGAGACACTCGCCATTATAGTGATTTTCGCAAAAAAGAGGAGCGGAAAAAAAGAAGCAAAAAAGAGTGAAAAAATTCAGAGTGTGCTTCTCCTTGTTTCCGGTACGGCAAGCCGTGATTTTGTTAGTGTTCTAGGCTCGCGCCTCTAGCACAGTCTAGCCTAGGACCAGCCTGTCAAGACTGCTGTTAGAGCGCTTATTCAACTTTTCATCTCTGAATTGATTATTGTCCCTTTTTTGCTACCATATTATAAGCCTTCCCAGCTCCACATACATCTACATCATGCTTGACTCTCCCTCAGTAATCTCTCTATCCAAGCTTTGAGAGTTTTGACTACAACGGTTGCCGATCACCACCGCATGGGTAAGAACTGTAAGAATTTGAGTTTTGCTTGATGGGTTTGTGATACACCACCACCACTTAGTAGTCCGAGGATCATATTCTTGTGTGTTTCTAATTGCTGCTAACCATGGTAGGATCACAAGTCGATGAGAGGCTGATTGGGAGAACCGTTTAACAAACAGCTACATGATAAATTTCAGCAAATGATGAGTGGACAAGTGCAAGATGTGCTAAATAGATTTGACGAGGCCATGGAGAAGATAGATGGCATTGAGAAGACGTCAAACAAAGCTTGATAGCAAGTTTAATGAATTGCTCGCGATTTTCCACAACCACAGCCGGCTGCACCTAACGCACCTCTACAACAACAACAACAACGACTACCTCCATGTCGCAAAAACAGCCCTCCACCGAGGTAGCCGTGTCCCTCTTACGCTTGGCCAAACTATTGTGCTTCTGTTGATACTTTTGTGGCTCCCGCCGCTTCTGCGAGGAGGGGATTATGGGGAGATTACGAGGATGAGGTTGATCAAAATCAGAACTACGATGCAACCACCGCACCGCAACCACCAGGTCGCCCACACGCAAATAATCACAATGTAGGGCTCTCCTCGTGTACTAGATCATGACCATCTTCCTAAACTGAAATTGAATATTCCACCATTTGAGGGTAGATATTTTCCTAATATATATCTTACTTGGGAGTTAGAAACTGAACAACGATTTACATGTTTACAATATCCCGAGGAGAGACGGTTGCCGCTGTTTGTGCTTTCACTAGTTTTGCATGTGTATAGTGGTTTGAACATTGTAGATTATATCCTATTCCAACTACTTGGGCTGCTTTGAAAACTGCTATGCGTACTGCTGGTTCCACCATATTATCAACGTGAATTGCTTCAAAATTGCAGCGCTTAAGACAAGGGAAAATTCTGTAGAAGAATATTATCGGAATTACAAATTGGCATGATTAGATGTGGTATTGTTGAGGAGAATGAAGCTATGCTTGCACGCTTTTACTGGTGGATTAAATAGAGAGATTCGCACCATTCTAGAGTATAAGGAGTATACTAATATCACTCATTTATTCCATCTTGCTTGTAAAGCTGAATGTGAAGTGCAAGATCGACAAGCATTGGCGTGAACTAACTTTTCTACAGGCCGACCTTCATCATGGACACACCAGGCATCTTCTACTTCAATCGCACCAGCACTTCCATCGTGGCACCTCCACTTGTGATAACAGAAAGCGTGCACAACCACCATTATCTACCAAGAGCGCACCGCCGGCCTCAATGAGTTGTTCTTCTTCCATGGCATCAACATGGCACACAAGTGAAATTATTTGTCATTGTTGTAAGGGAAAAGGTCATTATGCGAGAGAATGCAAATCTCAGCGCAGATGATTGCTACCGATGATGGTGGGTGTGAGTCCGCTAGTGACTATGATGAGGAGACTTTGGCTCTTATTACACGTGAAGAACATGGTGGAGATGATTCTGATCATGAGACGCAATACATGGCTCCTCAAGACGACAGTGTATGAATGTTTAGTTGCTCAACGTGTTTTGAGTGTGGTGGTCACACAAGCCGAGCAAAATCAGAGGCACAATTTGTTCCATACAAAGGAGTTGTGAAGGAACGTTTCATGCGCTGCCATCATAGATGGAGGGAGCTGCAACAACTTGGCTAGCATGGAGATGGTGGAGAAGCCATCTCTCACCACAAGACCACATCCACATCCTTACTACATCCAATGGTTCAAAGAACAAATGACAAGGTTAAGGTAACACGACTCGTTCGTGTGCATTTTAGTATCTCTACATATGCTGATTATGTTGATTGTGATGTGGTACCTATGCAAGCATGTTCCTTATTACTTGGCCACCATGGCAATTTGATAAAAATTTTGTACACCATGGTAGAAACAATCAAGATACTCTTGTTCATAAGGATAAAATATTACTTTGCTTCCTATGACCTTTGATTCCATTTTGAAAGATGATATTAATAGAGCTAATAAAGCAAAACAAGAGAAAAATAAGAGTGAAAATCAGATTGTGGCAAAAGAATTTGAGCAACAAATGAAGCCTAATAGGAAACCATCTAGTGTTGCTTCGAAATTAAATTGAAAAGTGCATGTTTATTTGCCACCAAACTGATACATCGATGAGCTAGACTTCGCAAATCTATTTTATATGCTTTTTGTGCAACGAGGCATTATTTTCATTCGAGGACGCGGTTTTCCTTTTTGCCTCCTCTGTCACTAACATTTTGCAGTGAGTTCACGACGTGTTTCCACAAGACGTGCCACCGTGATTACCTCCCATTCGAGGGATTGAGCATCGATTGACTTAATTCGGTGCATCATTACCCAACCGCGCACCATACCGCATCAATCTAGAGGAGACGAAGGAGATTATGCGCCAAGCACAGAGCTGCTCGACAAAGGTTATATACGTGAATCCTTTAGTCCTTGTGCTGTTCCTATTATTCTAGTGCCGAAAAAGGATGGTACATCATGTATGTGTGTTGATTGTAGAGGCATTAATAATATTACTATTCATTATCGCTCATCCTATTCCTAGGCTAGATGATATGCTTGATGAATTGAGTGGTTCTACAATATTCTCCAAAGTTGATTTATGAGTGGATACCATCAAATTCAGTATGAAATTTGGAGATGAATGGAAAACAGCATTTAAAACTATGTTTGGATTATATGAGTGGTTAGTCATGCCTTTTGGGTTAACTAATGCACCTAGTACTTTCATGAGATTAATGAAAGAAGTTTTACGTGCTTTCATTGGACGATTTGTGGTAGTGTACTTTGATGACATATTGATTTATAGCAGATCTTTGGAAGAACATTTGGAACATCTACGGTGGTTTTTATTGCTCACGTGATGCACGCTTGTTTGGTAACCTTGGGAAGTGCACTTTTGCACCGATCGAGTATCTTTTCTTGGCTATGTTGTTACTCCACAGGAATTGAAGTTGACAAAGCCAAGATTGAAGCTATTGAGAGTTGGTCGCAGCCCAAAACAAGTCACACAAGTGAGGAGTTTTCTTGACTTCAAAATATTTGGTTTGGAGACCATCAAAGATCAATATGTGCATGATGCTGATTTTAAAGATGTATTGCAGAATTGTAAAGAAGGAAGAACATGGAACAAGTTCGTCTGTTCATGTTGGATTTGTGTTCCGTTAACAAGCTATATGCATTTGCAGTCTAGTCGTTTCGCCTTGTTGTTGCAGGAGGCGATGGAGGAGGACTAATGGGACACTTTGGCGTGAAGAAGACGGAGGACGATTTGCATACACATTTCTTTTGGCCAAAGATTAGACGGATGTTGATGCGTTTATTGCTCGCCTGCACTACATGTCAAAAAGCTAAGTCACGACTCAATCCTCATGGTTTATATATGCCTTTTCCTCGCACCTAGTGTTCCTTGGGAGGATATATTTGTGGACTTTGTTTTAGGTTTACCTAGAACAAAGAAGGGAGGATAGCATATTTGTTGTCGTGGATAGTTTCTAAAATGGCACACTTTATACCATGTCATAAAAGCGATGATGTTGTTAATGTTGTTGATTTGTTCTTTCGTGAAATTATTCGCTTGCATGGTGTGCCAAATCTATTGTTTAAGATCATGATACTAAATTTCTTAGCCACTTTTGGAGATGTTTATGGGCTAAGTTGGGGACTAAACTGATGAGGACATGACTACCTTCGATAGACCATAAATATTGCATACATGCATATTTGTCAGGTGATTTCTAGTGCAAACTATTCAATAATATATTTATGTTATCCAGAACAAAAATACTTCACATACTTTTGTGTTTTGCCTAATTGCAGGTGTATGGAACATTTGTACAATCCACATATGAAGATAGGGGAAAAGGAGAAGTTTAGGTGTTGTTCAAAAGTCTTCTCACGTCACTTTTGGGCCAAGAGAAGATAGAGTCCAAGTCTCTCATGTTCGATTCAGATTCGGACCGCATAGACATACCTGACTCAAAACGCCAACAGCTTTTTCATACGGACCTGAATTGGGTGATTCTTTTTTGTTGCAAAGTAGATTTCATGCTCTTTCCAGCACAATTGAATCACCTTAAAATCCGTCCGGAGCATTGATTTATGGACGAAACAATCTGACGCTGCACTGCACCGAAAGTCAAACCACAAGTCCAAAGGTGTTACGCCACTCCACTTGGGCCCATTGGCCTTGTACGACCTAGGGTTAGTTTTAGGCTGCCTTGGGACGTCCTCCCACCTCCTTGGCCGCCACCCCTTGCTCCTATATAAGTAGATCCATCTAGTAGCTTTTCCCTTGGGATTTGTGATGTAGGGTGGAACCCTAATTCATCGATCTTTCACGTTTGGAGGGGATCCTACGGAGGGAACACGAAGAACACGCGGAAGCACGAGGGGAAACACGGGGAAAACGAGAGAGAATCACTCAACCAACAAGGAATCGATCACACAAGTGCTAGATCAACATACACACACGAGATCCACAAGATACATAGTCAACTAGGGTAAGGATACAAAGGAACCGTTCATCTCCCGGAGGAGACCTTGAATCCACGAGGGGATCTTCCCAAAAAGGGGTCTTGTATCCGAGAGGATCTTGTCCAAAGAGGCCGCGGTCTCTCACGAGGAGGAGATCCGATAGATGAGCGTAGCTCTATCTCTAATCTTGAGCTAAACCAACGCTAACCCTCAAAGTGGGGAGGAGGAGGTCTATTTATAGTGCTAAGCCATGAAGGGGTAAGTGAGGGCGAGGGTACAAGGGCCTCGCCCAAGTCGCAAGCACAGAGAAAGCGGGTTCGATGATCCGATGGTGGCCCGGATGATCCGTGTCGGGGTCCGATGATCCGGATGATCCGGCATCGTCCGGATGATCCGCTTCGCCTGTGGGGGGGGCTTGTCTTTGGCGCTTTTTACCCGGATGATGCGGGTAGGGTCCGGATGATCCGCTGTGCCCGGATGATCCGGACGGCGTGCCCGGACGTCCGGCTCGATTCAAGAAATCGCTTGCCTTTCCTTTCTTCTTTCTTCCGCCTCTCTTCCATGCTTGGCCTTGGTCCTTGGATTCTCCATGGTCATGTTGGTTGTACCCGAGTGTATGTAAGGTCCATGCATGAGGTAGTAGCCGTGTCTCATATGCGGAAAGTGACGGTTCGGAGAGGAGTGAATTCACCTTGTGTCCAATGGCGATGTTCGAGGTCTCGCCATATGTCCTCTTGGGGCTTGGAGAGTAGTCGAGTACATGGGGATGAACGGGATGCTCCGTGATCATATCCCCCTGGGAAAGATCCGACTCGGATCGTGATCCTCATCACCATGGAAACGGGTGTCGTGGACGGACTTGTAGTGGGACTTAGGTGAAGGCCTTGCGCCATCCAAGTACTCCAAGGTGTCTCCGGTATGTGGTACATGCAAAATGAGCAAACACAAAGTACACTTGGAAATACAATGGTTAGCGCACACAAAGTGTCCATCAATTAAGCGTGAGTCCGCGTTAGGGACAAGGCGTGACAAAGCGCATGAAGCTTATCAAGATGATATAGGATGATATGCAAAGAATTCATGGATGATTAGCATGGTGCACAAAGCGAAAAATTCTACCATTGTGCAAAATGATGTCATAATGGGATGGTGCATCAAAAGCATGAACATGGCAATGGATGCTCAATATGTATATGTTATCATGCAATTGATGGTGGGCAATTTGATCATGATATATGAATATGCCATCAAGGAAGATCACAACAAATTTGCTAAGGAAGTGAACAAGATCATATATCATGGATGACATGGGAATACAAGATGCAACAAGGCAATCATAATGTGAGTCAATCCATGCATGAGGTGCAAACTAGTGGTGAGTATGATATGTCCATCGAGCATGACAAGTATGAGCACAATCAACAAATATGGAGGTGTTGGTGTACCAAAGCTCGATGTCGAGGCATGAGTGGAGTGGCCAAGGTGCATCCAATAAGTGCAAGCGCCTCAATGTGAAGGTCCATGTAGCCAATCTCCAATGTCGCCTCCTCCGCTCACTAGATGTATCATGTAGACAACAAGAAGGAAACAACAATGAAAGAGTGACCCATCCAATATGCATATTTGAGGATTGCTCAAAGGGAAGGAGTTCACCTTATGAGAATGTCGAAAATGTTGGTGTCGCACATCATGTATGCCTTCACATAACCAATATGTCGATAACGGCATCGCTTTGTGAAACCTCCAAAATGAAAGAACATGACAAACACTGAAAAACAAATGAGGTTAGCGGAAATGCAAAACCTATCAATCATGTGGTAAGATACCGAACAAGTGTATGCATCATGCTCATCATAAGAAAGTACAAGGGAGTATTTCAAAGTATGGAGGCATATGATGTAAGAACATCCAAATACAAGAGGTTCAATCAAACAAGCATGCATCACAAGTATAGTGTCCAAGTCTCCGAGATCAATAAGCATAGCAAGTTGGCACTCAATACAAGGTGATATGAGAGATGCAACTAATGGACACAAGAGACAATGATCAAGATATATCATGTGAGAGGCATGAGCATATATGTCATCAACCCAAGAAAGCAAGTAATAGTGGAACATGGGTGATGCAACATAGCAAGCAATCATAGGGTCAAGTCACAAGCTAGTAAAGCTAAGATGCAACATACTAGAAGGAGTCATGGCAAGCATGTCATGTGCAAATAGTGGGCATGAATAATGGACATGACATGTCACAAGCATGAAAGCAAGATATGAGAAAATATCATCAATGTATTGGTGAGAGGCCATATGCAAATAGCAATGGGTCATCATGACTCTCCAACACAACAAGCATCAATAGCATGGGGCACATGATAAACATGGCAAAAGCAACAAGGATCTCCGCCAAGCATGCACATACACATAGGAGTAGCATAATGTTGAATCATGGGTATATGCAAGCAAGGGTCACAATTGCATGGCAAAGGCATAGAAGCAAGCATAGCTCGCACAAAGAAAACACAGTAAAATGAGCATAAGGTGACAAGTGGTAAATGGCCCATAGCCGCAGTGAGAGCCAAGTAGAGGAGTTGCGCAGAGTCCTTGCGCCAAGGGGGCGGTGGTAAGGATAGTCCTCTGGATCCCAAGTCATCATTGCTCTCAAGAGCCTGCTTTCATCAACTCTGGGATTGAGAGGTCGATTTAGTATACATGAGTACCTACACAAAACAAGGGCAAAAGGAAAATTGTGTGTGCATGGTAGATGTACACATCATCCATCATGATGCATACGTGCTTGTGTTGGTTAGCACCAAATATCCAACGCTCAAATAAATGAGATGCGTGATATAGAAACATGTTATCCATCATGAGAGGTTTGTTATGATGTGTGTCATAATGGAGACTCAAAGGATGTAATGCATCATGAGCAATATTTAAATCATTGTTATTCATGGAATGCATATGGTGCATACTATCATGGGAATCATGCAAAGTATGAAATGCATCCAAGATCTCCTAATATGTATGAGGAAATATGGGGTCTCCTCATGAGCATGAGTAGCAACATCACATGGAGAATATTGACAACATCCAAAACAATGCATATTTGGAATAATGTGATCATGGCATGGCATAGTAGATGAATTGTGAAAATCATGTAAAGGAAGCATGGCAATATCATCACATGAAAAACATAAGCCAATGACCATCATCTCGCCATCTATGCCATAAGTGCAAATGGGATTGATTTTAATGGGGCATGCATAGTTACTATGTTGAGATTGTAAGGATGCAATATGGGAGATCTCACTCATAGCATATGACAAGTTCAATGGATTGTCAAACATGACGTGACCAATAGAATTTTCACAAGATATCCTATGAAGCATAGCATCACAACTAGGTAATTCAACATGCTCATCATCATATTCATCATAAATGGGTAAGTCAAGGCATGAAGAAGTTTCACTAGCATGAAGCATGGCAATAGGAGGGTCAACATCATGGGAGCAATCATTATCAAGAGAGTCCACTAGTGGGAGAAGAGAAGCACCATCACCTATGTTACCTTGGAGCGCCGCCATGTGTTGTAGGTGAGGTGTGAAGATCGCTCATTGTCATTTTCATCTTGATGGAACCATGTGGGGGTGCATCATCGCCCATCATGGCCATTATTGCTCCATAGGAGGTATGGACTCATCAATGGTAGGCGGTCGTCATGTAGGAGACCTAGCACCATAGAAGAAAACACACTAGGAGTAGAGGTTAAGTCGCTCAAATCATGGTGGCCTCACATGCCGTGTCAACTACCCCACTCACTAAGTGTAGTGGCTCACCACTCCCTCAAAGATGCTCTCACCATATGGTTGGTGGGTCACTCTATGGCGCCAACCTCACATAGGATGTGTGGCATGATCTCATGTGGGGCTAGTGGTGGTCACACTCATCCTCTCATAGGTGATGCCTCAATGTCACGTATGGTGGAGTCACCATGTCACTCATGGGGTGGTGGCTCTCCCACATGGCACTTGGGGCATCTCACATATGTGGGTGTCTGGAGGGATGTAGGTACAAATGTCTTCATGCTCAACTCCTATTGTCGCCTTTGTCAAGGGGTAGTCCCATGCTCAACCTTCTTGTCACCGCCTTGTGGATGGAGGCCCATATGATGTGGCACCCTCGTAGCTCGCCTCCATGACCGAAGGGGAGTGTCCCATGCTCGGCCATCTTCCTTGAGGGGCTTCAAGATGGAAGTGTCACCGCGCGGAGGTCGCCGCTTTGGACTTGATGAAGTCAATGTAGGCGATCTCGTGGGAAGTAGGCGAAGATGCCAGACGTCCAAAGGCTTAAGATGTTTGATAGCACTTTGGCTAAGATGCCAAAGTGGTTGGTGTAGCCGTAGCGCTCGCCTTGGTGGCGGCCGCCTCGCCGGGTCTTTTGTGCTCTTGAAGGTTGGACTTGGCGTGAAGTAGGGTTTGTTGGGACTTGTGCAAGTGCGCTTGTGGAGCATCTTCATGATCATGATGTCGCTTCTCGCTTGAGCTCGTAGTAGATGTCGTCATCGCCGCCGGGCACATGTTGCTTGGAGGTGACTTGGCCTTCATGACGATGTGTGTGAATCGTGAACGGATGATGATCGCCATGTAGATGTGGATGAGGACGATTTGCACTTGCATCTTTGTCGCGCCTCAAGACTTGTGGCTTGACCGCCGCCGCCTTGAGGATGATGAAGGAAGAAGACTTGATCAAGGCTCTAATCTCCTCCATCCTTGCATCTTGCTCCTCTTTATGTGCGGCAAGCTTTGTCGATGTAGTCCCTTTTCCTGCTTCGGAGTGACGAATGTCGATGGAGATGTTCTCGGCGCGCCTCGCAATCCTGATTGACAGCCTTGTATTTGTCGCTGTAGATCAAGATAGACGCTGGAAATGTAGTTGTTCATGCCGCTGCTGTTGTCGTGAGACCGGAGAGGAATGCCTTGCCTATCCATCACAAGACTCGAGCAAATATGAGTGGAGAAAGAGAAGAACGATACTCAATGTACCTTTGACCAAAGTTGAAGATGAATCAAGTTCACTCAAATGTGGACAATGAAATAGCACTATTGGTACCGATCCTTGTCGATTCTCACACCTACACACGTAGCTTATGGTGGATCTTGGTGAGGATAGTGGCACAAAAATTTAATGCAAAATGTTAGCAAGAGTCAATAATGTTGAAAAGATTCACAAATTCGCAAGTGAAACAAGTAGACCAATAATAATGAAAGGTACACGTAACAAACACACACGGATAGATAAATGGGGTCGGCAACCATGAATGAGAGCAAATGTGGAATCCACGAAAACGCCGTGTTGCACAACTCAAGAGAGACGCTTAGCACGATTGCTCAATAGGCGGATACTACACTTGTGCACAACCTATAAAATGCAAAATGGATATTCTTTTCTATCCCAAGTATGCTATGTATGTATGGTCCCTTGTGTCTCTCAAGCATGATATCATATGATGTAGATTTGACAATCTTATGTGCAATGGGTATGATGCTATGGCACTCGCTCTCGAGCTCTTTTGCTCTCTTTTGCTTAAAAGCTTTTTTTTTCAATGGCCACTTATGCACAATGCACAAACCAAGATAGCTATTGTATATATGCGGAACAATATTGTGACACAATGTATGATTTGATACCAATATGATATGGTATGTATGCAATGGAATGGTGGATCACCAAGCACAAGTAACGTTGCCGCAATACTCAAATGGCTAGTCTCGATAGGTAAGGACGCAAAATGGGCTAGGGGTTAACAATGCAATTGCAAGGGTATATACAAAGGTGTCGTCGAGGTTACCGCCCTTATGGCGGATGAGTGGCGTGTTCTGGTGTAGATACTAAGATGATGGAGACTCGCCCCAAGAAGTCAAACACCTTAGGAAACGGAAAAACCGCAACCTCAAAATCTCAAATGACAAATGTCAAATGGTGGTAGCGGAAAGCGGTGGAAATACTGCACTAGGCAATGCGGATTTTAATGATGGGCTAATTTTGAGTCGGAGTTGAAGTTGTCCGGCCCTAAGTAGCTGAAACACCTTAGGAGACACAAGCAACAACTCTAACAAGCTCAAACAACAATTGGGTTAAGTTGGGTTGGTTGAAGTGTATGGTGGGAAGGTTATGGAAGTGGTGATGGTGGTGGTTTATGAAGAAGCAATCATTCCCCGAGTAGTCAAACACCTTAGGAGACTCCAAGTCACTATCAAAGAACCTCAAATGCTATGGGGAACAAAACAAGGTTAAGGTTGCTAAGTCGGTGGTGGAAGCTAAGGCGGATGATATGGTGGAAGGCCTAGGAAAACTTGCTGCAAATTTCAGAAAATATGATGGAGTCAAATGATGTTGGTGGTATTTTGTGGGATGGGGATGTCAAGAGCTTCAAAACGAGCTAAAGAACGCCAAAATCGGAGTTCGATGAATTAGTTATAATAAAACAAAATCTGTCCATACGGGCTTTCAGGTTAACGGATGATCCGGGAGGAGGTCCGATGATCCGGGGTTAGGTCCTGATGATCCGGGAGGAAACTGATGATCCGGGTTCGGCTAAAGGCCGTTCTGGTCAGCGCGGGGATTATCCTGACGTCCGGGGGCGCCTAGCTGATCCGGCTTGGTCCGATGATCCGTGGAGAAGGTCCGGGGATCCGCCAAGCCACCCAGCTGACGGCTCGGGACCAATTTTGCCGGAATTTGGGGATCAAAACATATTTCGTGGATGAAGGTGGGGAACTTGGGAGACAAGTAGATCCACTTGAAACCAAGCAAATTGATAGGAAGTGCTCGGGACGATGAGATGGATTTTTGCCAGGAAGTTTATTTTGATTTATGGGACATGAAGGCAGGACGTCGCTTAGCATCGCTAAATTGTCTTCCTGATTACCGAGCGACGACGGTTTCGTTCTCTCAGCGGTCCAACCAACTCATTCTGTCATTTGAAACTCCATTTCAAACTGTTCATGATGCCATCATTCCATTCTACTCTGTTCTCACTGTCCAGGCTGTAATATCGAAAATGCTCATCATCCTCCCTTCTGTAATGAAGCAGTCCCCAATGAGTTCATTAATTTTCTCCAATGTCCTCACCAGCCTTCCATGTGTTTCAAACTAATTCATTAAAAGCAGGCGGTACCCCAAAACAAAAGGCACATCCTTGTTTGTAAGTCTGCTGGAGAGGTGCAAGAATGGAAAAGGAAATCTTCACAAACGCTTCATAGAACCAAATAGGCCAAGGAAATCACTTGTGTGACTGCTTTAAGCCGCGCCAACTCTCATTAAATTCATGCTTCAATCTTGGCTTTACTACCACCTCGTGGAGTAAACAACATAGCCAAGAAAAGATACTCGTCGTGCAAAAGGTGCACTTCCCAAGGTTACTAAACAAACGTGGCATCACGAGAGCATTAAAAAACAGCACGAATGTTCCAATGTTCTTCCAAAGATTTGCTATAAATTAGTATATCATCAAAATAGACTACCACAAATCGTCCAATGAAAGCACGAAACTTGCTCATTAATCTCATGAAAGTACTAGGTGCATTAGTTAACCCAAAAGGCATGACTAACCACCATATAATCCAAACTTAGTTTTAAAATGCTGTTTTCCATTCATCTCCCAATTTCATATTAATTTGATGGTATCCACTACGCAAATCAATCTGGAGAATATTGTAGAGCCACTCAATTCATCAAGCATATCATCTAGCCTAGAATAGGGTGACGATAACTAATAGTAATATTATTGGCCTCTACAATCAACACACATACGGATTTACCATCTTTTTTGGCACTAGAATAATAGGAACAAGGACTAAGGATTCGCGATAAACCTTTGTCGAGCAGCCTCAGATTGACGATAATCTCCTTCGCCTCCTCCGATTGGTAATGGTATGGTACGGTTGGTAATGATGCACCGGAATTAAGTCAATTTGATGCTCAATCCTCTAATAGGTGGTAATTCTGATGGCACGCCTTGTGGAAAGACGCCATCAACTCCTCGCAAAAATGTTAGTGACAAGTAGGGCAAAAGAGGAAGGCACGCCCTAATGAAAATAATGCCTCTTTGCACAAAGCATAGCAAATAGATTTGCTAAAATCTAGCTCATCAATATTGATTTCGGTGGCAAGTAAACATGCACTTTTCAATTTAATTTCAGAAGCAAATAGAGATGGTTTATTATTAGGCTTCATGTGTTGCTCAACCTTTTGCCACAATCTAACAATTTTTATGTTTCTCCTGCTTTGCTTTATTAGCTCTATTAATTCTTTGCCACAACGATTGGTGGTGGATATGGTGGTATATGGCAACGTGGTGGTATATGGCAGCTGTAGGTATATGATACGGATTTCAACGGTATGGATAAGCTGTGGTGGTAGATGGCGGTATGGCGATAACTAAAAGGGCGAAGCAAGTGACAACTTATGACCGTAACTCAAACCTAAAAGACTAGACTCTAAGACCAACAACTAGACAATTTATTTATGCAACCCTAAATTCAACAACGCAAATACGTAAAAAGATTATGCAAAGGCTCGATTGGTTCGGATATGATGACCTAACCTAATTTTTTTTGGCTTTTCGGACTGTAGGTAAAGAATGTACTCGCATCTAAAACTACGAATCGTAAAATCACCGAGCAACCTGAAATCTATACCACTTGATAGAGGCAAAGGTGTCCTGGCTTTTGATGAGATGGTGATGAGGACATCAATGTAAACCAAACAAGATCTCCAAAACACAACATGTTTTCTACCCTTATTCTCCAAGCAAGTTTATATTTAGCATTCAACGCCAATGTTTTCCTTAGTTAACTCATGCATTTTTAAAATCAATTCAAGACGCTTTAGCATCAAAATTAACCTTTCCAAGATGGAAGAGGCAACAAATCAATAGGTGCCACGAGGAAACCATACACAACTTCAAAAGGGCACATCTTAGTAGTAGAATGCAATGAACGATTATAAGCAAATTCAATATGAGGCAAGCATTCCTCCCACATTTTCTTTTTTTCTTTAGAACAGCCCTAAGCATAGTAGACAATGTTCTATTGACACTTCCTTGTCCATCCTTTGGGGTGACAAGTAGTACTAAAAGCGTTTAGTCCCCAACTTAGCCCATAAACATCTCCAAAAGTGGCTAAGAAATTTAGTATCCGATCGAAACAATAGTATTTGGCACACCATGCAAGTTTAATAATTTCACGAAAGAACAAATTACAACATTGACAAAGATCATCGCTTTATGACATGGTATAAAAGGTGCCATTTTAGAATCTATCCAGCAACAAATATGTATCCCTTTCTTTGTTCTAGGTAAACCTAAAACAAAGTCCATAGATATATCCTCCCAAGGAACACTAGGTACAAGGCAAAGGCATATATAAACCATGAGGATTGAGTCGGACTTAGCTTTTTGACATGTAGTGCAGCAGCAATAAAACGCCAACATCCCGCCTCATCTTTGGCCAAAAGAAAATTGTAGCAAGTACGCCCTCCGTCTTCACGCCAAAGTGTCCCATTAGTCCTCCTCCATGCCCTCCCGCAACAACAAAAGACAACGGAGCTAGCTGAATGCATAGCTTGTTAGCACGGAACACAAACCATCAATTAACCACAAACTTGTTCCATGTTTTCCTTCTTTACAACCTGCAATAATCTTTAAAATCAGCATCATGCACATATTGATCTTTGATGGTTCCAAACCAAATATTTTGAAGTCAAGTTGTGAAAGCAAGTATAGGGACAGACAATGCATCGAATAAATTTTTTTACCCTTCTTGTGTTTAATGACATAAGGAAAGTCTCAATGAATTCAACCCATTTAGCATGTCACATTCAGTTTAGCTTGACTTTTAATATGTTTCAAAGATTCATGATCGAATGATAACAAATTCTTTGGGCCATACATAATGTTGCCATGTTTCTAAAGTCCCAACAAGAGCATATAATTTTTATCATAAGTAGAGAATTCAGACTAGGCCCACTCAATTTTTCAAAAGTATGCAACAGGTTTGCCATTCTTGTAATAACACACCTCCTAATCCAATTCCACTAGCATCACATTCAAGCTCAAAAGTCTTATTAAAATCAGGAAGGGAGAAAGGAGCATGTGGCTTTCAATACCGGGAAGGCTTCTTCCCGCAAGGTACCCCAAACAAAAGGCACATCCTTGTTTGTAAGCTCGGAGAGGTGCAGCAATGGTGCTGAAATTCTCACAAAACGCCTATAGAAACCAAAGGCCAAGGAAACTCCTCACTTGTGTGACCGTTGGCTGGCCAACTCTCAATAGCTTCAATTTGGGTTTTATCAACTTCAATTTCTGGAGTAACAACATAGCCAAGAAAAGATACTCCGGTGCAAAAGGTGCATTTCCAAGGTTACCAAACAAACGTATCACGGAGCATTAAAAACAGCACGAAATGTTCCAAATGTTCTTCCAAAGATTTGCTATAAATTAGTATATCATCAAAATAGACTACCCAAATCGTCCAATGAAAGCACGAAAACTTCGTTCATTAATCTCATGAAAGTACTAGGTGCATTAGTTAACCCAAAAGGCATGACTAACCACCATATAATCCAAACTTAGTTTTAAATGCTGTTTTCCATTCATCTCCCAATTTCATTTAAATTTGATGGTATCCACTACGAAATCAACTTTGGGAATATTGTAGAGCCACTCAATTCATCAAGCATAAGATACCCGAACAAGTGTATGCATCATGCTCATCATAAGAAAGTACAAGGGAGTATTTCAAAGTATGGAGGCATATGATGTAAGAACATCCAAATACAAGAGGTTCAATCAAACAAGCATGCATCACAAGTATAGTGTCCAAGTCTCCAGATCAATAAGCATAGCAAGTTGGCACTCAATACAAGGTGATATGAGAGATGCAACTAATGGACACAAGAGACAATGATCAAGATATATCATGTGAGAGGCATGATATATATGTCATCAACCCAAGAAAGCAAGTAATAGTGGAACATGGGTGATGCAACATAGCAAGCAATCAGGGGTCAAGTCAAGCAAGCTAGTAGCAAGATGCAACATACTAGAAGGAGTCATGGCAAGCATGTCATGTGCAAATAGTGGGCATGAATAATGGACATGACATGTCACAAGCATGAAAGCAAGATATGAGAAAATATCATCAATGTATTGGTGAGAGGCCATATGCAAATAGCAATGGGTCATCATGACTCTCCCAACACAACAAGCATCAATAGCATGGGGCACATGATAAACATGGCAAAAGCAACAAGGATCTCCGCCAAGCATGCAATACACATAGAGTAGCATAATGTTGAATCATGGGTATATGCAAGCAAGGGTCACAATTGCATGGCAAAGGCATAGAAGCAAGCATAGTCGCACAAAGGAACACGGTAAAATGAGCATAAGGTGACAAGTGGTAAATGGCCCATAGCCGCAGGAGAGCTAAGTAGAGGAGTTATGCGTAGTCCTTGCGCCAAGGGGCGGTGGTAAGGATAGTCCTCGGATCCCAAGTCATCATTGTTTCAAGAGCCTGCTTTGCCAACTCTGGGATTGAGAGGTCGACGAGTATACATGAGTACCTACACAAAACAAGGGCAAAGGGAAAATTGTGTGCATGGTAGATGTACATCATCCATCATGATGCATAATGCTTGTGTGTTTAGCACCAAATATCCAACGCCAAATAAATGAGATGGATATAGAAACATGTTATCCATCATGAGAGGTTTGTTATGATGTGTGTCATAATGGAGACTCAAAGGATGTAATGCATCATGAGCAATATTTAAATCATTGTTATTCATGGAATGCATATGGTGCATACTATCATGGGAATCATGCAAAGTATGAAATGCATCCAGATCTCCTAATATGTATGAGGAAACTATGGGGTCTCTCATGAGCATGAGTAGCAACATCACATGGAGAATATTGACAACATCCAAAACAATGCATATTTGGAATAATGTGATCATGGCATGGCATAGTAGATGAATTCAGAAAATCATGTAAAGGAAGCATGGCAATATCATCACATGAAAAACATAAGCCAATGACCATCATCTCGCCATCTATGCCATAAGTGCAAATGGGATTGATTTTAATGGGGTGCATAGTTACTATGTTGAGATTGTAAGGATGCAATATGGGAGATCTCACTCATAGCATATGACAAGTTCAATGGATTGTCAAACATGACGTGACCAATAGAATTTTCACAAGATATCCTATGAAGCATAGCATCACAACTAGGTAATTCAACATGCTCATCATCATATTCATCATAAATGGGTAAGTCAAGGCATGAAGAAGTTTCACTAGCATGAAGCATGGCAATAGGAGGGTCAACATCATGGGAGCAATCATTATCAAGAGAGTCCACTAGTGGGATAAGAGAAGCACCATCACCTATGTTACCTTTGGAGCGCCGCCATGTGTTGTAGGTGAGGTGTTGAAGATCGCCCCATTGTCATTTTCATCTTGATGGAACCATGGGGGGTGCATCATCTCATCATGGCCATTGTCGCTCCATAGGAGGTATGGACTCATCAATGGTAGGCGTGGTCGCCATGTAGGAGACCTAGCACCATAGAAGAAAACACACTAGGAGTAGAGGTTAAGTCGCTCAAATCATGGTGGCCTCACATGCCGTGTCAACTACCTCACCTCACTAAGTGTAGTGGCTCACTCACCTCAAAGATGCTCTCACCATATGGTTGGTGGGTCACTCAAGTGGCGCCAACCTCACATAGGATGTGTGCATGATCTCATGTGTGGGGCTAGTGGTGGTCACACTCATCCTCTCATAGGTGATGCCTCAATGTCACGTATGGTGGAGCCACCATGTCACTCATGGGGTGGTGGCTCTCCTCACATGGCACTTGGGGCATCTCACATATGTGGGTGTCTGAGGATGTAGGTACAAATGTCTTCATGCTCAACTCCTATTGTCGCCTTTGGTGAAGGGGTCCCATGCTCAACCTTCTTGTCACCGCCTTGTGGATGGAGGCCCATGATGTGGCACCGTAGCTCGCCTCCATGACCAAGGGAGTGTCCCATGCTCGGCCATCTTCCTTGAGGGGCTTCAAGATGGAAGTGTCACCGCCGGAGGTCGCCGCCTTGGACTTGATGAAGTCAATGTAGGCGATTGTGGAAGTAGGCTAAGATGTCGACGTCCAAAGCGAAGATGTTTTGATAGCACTTTGGCTAAGATGCCAAAGTGGTTGGTGGATTTGGTGGCTGGCCTTGGTTGTTTTGAAGGTTGGACTTGGCGAAGTAGGGTTTTGGGATTGTGCGCGCTTGTGGAGCATTCATGATCATGATGTCGCTTCGCTTGAGCTCGTAGTAGATGTCGTTTCGCCGCCGCGCACATGTTGCTTGAGGTGACTTGGCCTTCATGACGATGTGAATCGTGAACGGATGATGATCGCCATGTAGATGTGGATGAGGACGATTTGCACTTGCATCTTTTGTCGCATTCAAGACTTGTGGCTTGACCGCCGCCGCCTTGAGGATGATGAAGGGAAGAAGACTTGATCAAGGCTCTAATCTCCTCCATCCTTGCATCTTGCTCCTCTTATGTGCGGCAAGCTTGTCGATGTAGTCCCTTTCTTGCTTCGGAGTGACGAATGTCGATGGAGATGTTCTCGGCGCCTCGCAACCATTGTGCGCTTTGTATTTGTCAAGTAGATCAAGATAGACGCTGGAAATGTAGTTGTTCATGCTGCCGTTGTTGCCGAGACCGGAGAGGAATGCCTGCCTATCCATCACAAGACTCGAGCAAATATGAGGAGAAAGAGAAGAACGATACCAATGTACTTTTGACCAAAGTTGAAGATGAATCAAGTTCACTCAAATGTGGACAATGAAATAGCACTATTGGTACCGATCCTTGTCGATTCTCACACCTACACACGAAGCTTATGGTGGATCTTGGTGAGGATAGTGGCACAAAATTTAATGCAAATGTTAGCAAGAGTCAATAATGTTGAAAAGATTCACAAATTCGCAAGTGAAACAAGTAGACCAATAATAATGAAAGGTACACGGAAACACACACACGGATAGATAAATGGGGTCGCAACCAAGGAATGAGCACAAAATGTGGAATCCACGGAAAACGCCTGTTGCACAACTCAAGAGAGACGCTAGCACGATTGCTCAATAGGCGGATAATACACTTGTGCACAACCTATAAAATGCAAAATGGATATTCTTCTATCCCAAGTATGCTATGTATGTATGGTTCCCGTGTTTTCTCAAGCATGATATCATATGATGTAGATTTGACAATCTTATGTGCAATGGGTATGATGCTATGGCATCGCTCACAGCTCTTTTCTCTTTTGCTTAAAAGCTTTTTTTCAATGGCCACTTATGCACAATGCACAAACCAAGATAGCTATTGTATATATGCGGAACAATATTGTGACACAATGTATGATTTGATACCAATATGATATGGTATGTATGCAATGGAATGGTGGATCACTAATGTGCACAAGTAACGCTGTGCAATACTCAAATGGCTAGTCTCGATAGGTAAGGACGAAATGGGCTAGGGGTTAACAATGCAATTGCAAGGGTATATACAAAGGTGTCGCCGAGGTTACCGCCTTTTGCGATGATGAGTATGTGTTCTTGGTGTAGATACCAAGATGATGGAGACTCGCCCCTGGCAGCCAAACACTTAGAAACGGAAAACCGCAAACTCAAAATCTCAAATGACAAATGTCAAATGGTGGTAGCGAAAGCGGTGGTGAAGGCAACTAGGCAATGCGACGGAATGATGGGTTATACCGAGTCGAGTTGAAGTTGCTGCCCTAAGTAGCTGAAACACCTAGGAGACAAGCCACAACTCAACAAGCTCAAACAACAATTGGTTGTTGGTTGTTGAAGTGTATGGTGGAAGGTTATGTGGAAGTGGTGATGGTGGTGGTTTATGAAGAAGCAACTGTCCCTGAGTAGCAAACACCTTAGGAGACTCAAGTCACTACTCAAAGAACCTCAAATGCTATGGGGAACAAAATGGGTTAGGTTATGAAGTCGTGGTGGCTATGCGGATGATATGGTGGAAGGCCTAGGAAAACCTACAAATTTCAGAAAATATGATGGAGTCAAATGATGTTGGTGGTATTTTTGTGGATGGGGATGTCAAGAGCTTCAAAACGAAGCTAAAGAACGCCAAAATCGGAGTTCGGATGAATTAGTTATGCCGAAACAAAAATCTGTCCATGTCGTTTAGGGTTAACCGATGATCCGGAGGAGGTCCGGATGATCCGGCTAGGTCCGATGATCCGGGAGGAAACGGATGATCCGGTTCGCTAGCCGGTTCTGTTTTCTGGGTGCTGATTTATCCGGACGTCCGGGGCGCCCAGCTGATCCGGCTTATCCGGATGATCCGGAGAAGGTCCGATGATCTCAAGCAACCCGGGCCGGATTTGCTCGGGACGACTTTTGGGCGGAATTTGGGGATTTTGGGTCAAAATTGGCGATTTCGTGGATGGAAGGTGGGGAAACTTGGGGAGATGCTAGATCCACTTGAAACCAAGCAAATCTGATAGAGGCAAAGGTGTCCCGCCTTCGATGAGATGGTGGATTTCGCTGGTGGAAGTCACTTTGACGATCCGACTACGAGGCGGCGAGGACGCCGCGCTTAGCAATCGCTAAACCAACTCCGAGAGGATTGACCACGCCGAGCACGATCAACCCGACCACGAGGGTCTATTTCGCGAGCAAACGAAGAACAAGCAAGAAACTGAGATTGCAATCTGGATCATAAGATGAAAGCTTTATTGATCAAGGTGGGGTTCTGTGGACGCTTTGTCTCCGGTCGCTGAACACAAACGGGCACGCTGGTTGCAGCTATGGCTAACTTTGATCTAAACAAACCCAAAGTTCAAACGGTGCCCTAAGGGCTGTATATATGGAGGAAGAGGGGAGAATTTCGTGGTCTTGGTGGAGGGGTCCAACTAACCCTATCTCTTGTTTCCCCACACATAGACTCTAAAACAGCCTATACTAATGTATTTCGAAATTACATGGGCCTGGCTCAATAATAAGGTGACGCGAGCACCTAGAATAGCCTCGGACGAAATTTATGGTGGTATCTTGTATATTTCGTCCAAGGCTTCATGCACTCATTATGGTGGCTTCAAAGTCCTGAAATCATCACTTGTAACTCCATTCTGTCCTCTTTGCGCATGCCATCATCTCCATTCTTGTTCTTGCTCCAATGTTCATCCTTCTCCAAGTTAGGCCCTTCATTTGTAAGCAAAACAAATGTATCCAATTTAGGGCATCATATTCTCATGAACATTAGAATCATTACCAAGAAACGAAAGTACCGGTAATTTAGCTGGCGCTGAGCTCTAGTAATTGGTCCAAGATGTATAGCAAATAGGGGTGGGTGTAACAATGGTATTGATGTCCCATCATCCTCCCCTTCTGAAATGAAGTAGTCCTCGATTTGAAGTTCATCTTGCTCACCCAAATATGGCTTCAAATCTGCAATGTTAAAAGTGGACTAACTCCAAAATCTGCAGGCAGCTCAAGTTTATATGCATTATCATTTACTTTCTCCAACACCTTAAAGGACCAGCAGCACGTGGCATTAGCCATTTCCGCAAATCAGAAATCTATCTCACGCAAATGTAACCAAACAAGATCTCCAGGTGCAAACACAACATGTTTTCTACCCTTATCTCCAGCAAGTTTATATTTAGCATTCATACGCCAATGTTTTCCTTAGTTAACTCATGCATTTTAAAATCAATTCAGCACGCTCTTTAGCATCAAAATTAACCTTCTCCAAGATGGAAGAGGCAACAAATCAATAGGTGCACCCACGAGGAAACCATACACAACTTCAAAAGGGCACATCTAGTAGTAGAATGCAATGAACGATTATAAGCAAATTCAATATGAGGCAAGCATTCCTCCCACATTTTCTTATTTTTCTTTAGAACAGCCCAAGCATAGTAGACAATGTTCTATTGACTACTTCAGTTTGTCCATCAGTTTGGGGTGACAAGTAGTACTAAAAGCAGTTTAGTCCCCAACTTAGCCCATAAACATCTCCAAAAGTGGCTAAGAAATTTAGTATCACGATCTGAAACAATAGTATTTGGCACACCATGCAAGCTTAATAATTTCAATAAAGAACAAATCAGCAACATTGACAAGATCATCGCTTTTATGACATGGTATAAAGTGTGCCATTTTCGAGAATCTATCCACGACAACAAATATGTTATCTCCTTCTTTTTGTTCTAGGTAAACCTAAAACAAAGTCCATAGATATATCCTCCCAAGGAACACTAGGTACAGGTAAAGGCATATATAAACCATGAGGATTGAGTCGGACTTAGCTTTTGACATGTAGTAAAAGAGCAATAAAACGTCAACATCCCGCCTCATCTTTTGGCCAAAAGAAATGTAGCAAGTACGCCCTCCGCCTTCTTCACGCCAAAGTGTCCCATTAGTCCTCCTCCATGCGCCCCAGAACAACAAAAGACGAACGGAGCTAGCTGGAATGCATAGCTTGTTAGCACGAACACAACCATCATTAATCTACAAACTTGTTCCATGTTCTTCCTTCACAATTCTGCAATACATCTTTAAAATCAGCATCATGCACATATTGATCTTTGATGGTCTCCAAACCAAATATTTTGAAGTCAAGTGAAAGCATAGTATAGCGATTTAGACAATGCATCAAAGAATAACATTTTTACCCTTCTTGTGTTTAATGACATAAGGAAAGTCTCAATGAATTCAACCCATTTAGCATGTCTACGATTCAGTTTAGCTTGACTTTAATATGTTTCAAAGATTCATGATCGAATGTATAACAAATTCTTTTGGGCCATACATAATGTTGCCATGTTTCTAAAGTCCTAACAAGAGCATATAATTTTTATCATAAGTAGAGTAATTCAGACTAGGCCCACTCAATTTTCGTAAAAGTATGCAACAGTTTGCCATCTTGTAATAACACACCTCCTAATCCAATTCCACTAGCATCACATTCAAGCTCAAAAGTCTTATTAAAATCAGGAAGTTGGAGTAAAGGAGCATGTGTCAACTTAGCTTCAATACCGGAAGGCTTTTCCCCGTGCGGTACCCCAAACAAAAGGCACATCCTTGTTTGTAAGCTCGCTGAGAGGCAATGGTGCTGAAATCTCTACAAAACGCCTAGAAACCAGCGAGGCCAAGGAAACTCCTCACTTGTGTGACCGCTTTGGCTGCGCCAACTCTCAATAGCTTCAATCTTGGCTTTATCAACTTCAATTTCGTGAGTAACAACATAGCCAAGAAAAGATACTCGGGTGCAAAAGGTGCACTTCAAGGTTACCAAACAAACGTGCATCACGAGAGCATTAAAAACAGCACGAATGTTCCAAATGTTCTTCCAAAGATTTGCTATAAATTAGTATATCATCAAAATAGACTACCACAAATCGTCCAATGAAAGCACGAAACTTCGCTCATTAATCTCATGAAAGTACTAGGTGCATTAGTTAACCCAAAAGGCATGACTAACCACTCATATAATCCAAACTTAGTTTTAAATGTTGTTTCCATTCATCTCCCAATTTCATACTTAATTTGATGGTATCCACTACGCAAATCAACTTTGGAGAATATTGTAGAGCCACCAATTCATCAAGCATATCATCTAGCCTAGAATAGGGTGATTATAACTAATAGTAATATTATTGATGCCTCTACAATCAACACACATACGGACGCACCATCCTTTTTGGCACTAGAATAATAGGAACAGCATGTTGATGAGGACATCAATACCATTGTTACACCCACAGCCCTGCTGCTATACATCTTGGACCAATTACTAGAGCTCGCATGACGCCAACTAAATTACCGGTACTTTTGTTTCTTGGTAATGATTCTAATGTTCATGAGAATATGATGCTGCCTAAATTGGATACATTTGTTTTGCTTACAAATGAAGGGCCTAGCTTGGAGAAGGATGAACGTTGGAGCAAGAACAAGCATGGAAATGATGGCATGCACAAGGGGAACAAGAACGGAGTTACAAGTGATGATTTCAGGACTTTGAAGCCACCATAATGGGTGCATGAAGCCTTGGACGAAATATACAAGATGCCACTTCATAACTTTCGTCCCGAGGCTAATCTAGGTGCTGCGTCACCTTATTATTGGGCCAGGCCCATGTAATTTCGAAATACATAAGTATAGGCTATTTTTAGAGTCCGTATGTGTGGGGAAACAAGAGATAGGGTTGATTTTCCCCACCTGATAAATAAAGCTTTCATCTTATATTCGCAATATCTAGATTGCAATCTCAGTTTCTTGCTTGTTCTTCGTTTGCTCGCAGGAAACAGACCCTTGTGGTCAGGTTGATCGTGCTCCGGCGTGGTCAATAACCTCTCAGAGTTGGTTTAGCGATTGCTAAGGAGTGACGTCCTCGCACGTTCGTAGTCGGATCGTCAAAGTCGACTTCCACCAAAGCGATATCCATCATCTCATCGAAAGAAGAGACACCTTTGCCTCTATCAAGTGGTATCAGATTTCCAGGTTCCTCGGTGAGATTTTATAATTTTTCATAGTTTAGATCGAGTCTGTTTTTCATACCTACAGTCCACGAAAAAGCCACCAAAAAAATTTAGGGTTAGTTCATCATATCCGAACCGGTCTGAGCCATTGCATAGTCTTTTCAGTATTTTGCTTTGTTGAATTTTCGGTTGCATCGTCGTGTCTAGTTGCTGGTCTTAGTGTCTAGTCTTTTAGAGTTTCGAGTTCTGTTCACGGCTCTTCACGCCGCCGCCGCACCATCATCATCCGCTACCATATACCACCACCACACCAGATACGTCGTTCCTGCCATCTACCATCGCCTCTTATCCGCCATCGCTCCGAGTCCATATACCAACACCGATCCGAGTCCATATACTACCGTCAACCCACATCCATATACTACCACCGCTCCGAGTCCATCTCATATTAGGTTAACTTTCAAGATCCATCTTTTTCCAGATTTGTGTTTTCCTTGTCTGAATAGGTTTTGGATTCCAGCAATCTTTTGCCGTCCGTAGAAGAGGTTGGTTTCCAAAAAAAAACGCAGTGGACAAAAAATTTCTGGCTATCCTATTTTTAGGTGTTTCTAAGCGTATTCACACAGTCGCTGTTATAGAAAGTTTTTTTTGACTCGTTTCCAGTTTTTGGGTCCGGGCAGTCGAAAAAAAAATTTGGTCGAAAAAATTTCGTGCCTATCCTGTTATCTTGACTTGGGAAGAGTTTTGAGACACTCGCCATTATAGTGATTTTCGGCAAAAAAAAGAGGAGCGGAAAAAAAAGAAGCGCAAAAAAAGAGTGAAAAAAAATTCAGAGTGTGCTTCTCCCTTGTTTCCGTGCAGCGTCGTGATTTTGTTAGTGTTCTAGGCTCGCGTCTCTAGCACAGTCTAGCCTAGGACCAGCACAGTACCGTCGTTGAGCGTTTATTCAACTTTTCATCTCTGAATTGATTATTGCTGACCCTTTTTGCTACCATATTATAAGCCTTCCCAGCTCCACATACATCTACATCATGCGTTTGACTCTCCCTGGTAATCTCTCTATCCAAGCTTTGAGAGTTTTGACTACAACGGTTGCCGATCACCACCTGCTGCTGGGTAAGAACTGGTAAGAATTTGAGTTTTGCTTGATGGGTTTGTGATACACCACCACCACTTCTTAGTAGTCTGTAGGATCATATTCTTGTGTGTTTCTAATTGCTGCTAACCATGGTAGGATCACAAGCCGATGAGACTGATTGGGAGAACCAGACGAACAAACAGCTACATGATAAATTTCAGCAAATGATGAGTGGACAGGTGCAAGATGTGCTAAATAGATTTGACGAGGCCATGGAGAAGATAGATGGCATTGAGAAGACGTTCGAAACAAAGCTTGATAGCAAGTTTAATGAATTGCTCGCGCATTTTCCACAACCACAGCCGGCTGCACCTAACGCACCTCTACAACAACAACAACAACGACTACCTCCATGTCGCAAAACAGCCCTCCACCGAGCGAGCCGTGTCCCTCTTACGTTTGGCCAAACTATTGGTGCTGCTGTTGATACTTTTGTGGCTCCTGCTGCTTATGCGGAGGAGGGGATTATGTGGGAGATTACGAGGATGAGGTTGATCAAAATCAGAACTACGTGCAACCACCTGCACCGCAACCACCAGGTCGTCCACACGCAAATAATCACAATGGTAGGGCTCTCCCTCAGGTACGAGATCATGACCATCTTCCTAAACTGAAATTGAATATTCCACCATTTGAGGGTAGATATTTTCCTAATATATATCTTACTTGGGAGTTAGAAACTGAACAACGATTTACATGTTTACAATATCCTGAGGAGAGACGGGTTGCCGCTGCTGTTTGTGCTTTCACTAGTTTTGCATGTGTATAGTGGTTTGAACATTGTAGATTATATCCTATTCCAACTACTTGGGCTGCTTTGAAAACTGCTATGCGTACTCGTTGGGTTCCACCATATTATCAACGTGAATTGCTTCAAAAATTGCAGCGCTTAAGACAAGGGAAAAATTCTGTAGAAGAATATTATCAGGAATTACAAATTGGCATGATTAGATGTGGTATTGTTGAGGAGAATGAAGCTATGCTTGCACGTTTTACGGGTGGATTAAATAGAGAGATTCAGACCATTCTAGAGTATAAGGAGTATACTAATATCACTCATTTATTCCATCTTGCTTGTAAAGCTGAATGTGAAGTGCAAGATCGACAAGCATTGGCGTGAACTAACTTTTCTACAGGCCGACCTTCATCATGGACACCGCGTGCATCTTCTACTTCAACTGCACCAGCACCTCCATCAGGTGGCACCTCCAGCCGTGATACGAGAAAGCAGGCACAACCACCATTATCTACCAAGAGCGCACCTGCCGGGCCTCCACAGAGTTGTTCTTCTTCCATGGCATCAACATGGCACACAAGTGAAATTATTTGTCATTGTTGTAAGGGAAAAGGTCATTATGCGAGAGAATGCAAATCTCAGCGTGTGATGATTGCTACTGATGATGGTGGGTGTGAGTCCGCTAGTGACTATGATGAGGAGACTTTGGCTCTTATTACACGTGAAGAACATGGTGGAGATGATTCTGATCATGAGACGCAATACATGGCTCCTCAAGACGCTGACAGGTATGAATGTTTAGTTGCTCAACGTGTTTTGAGTGTGCAGGTCACACAAGCTGAGCAAAATCAGAGGCACAATTTGTTCCATACAAAGGGAGTTGTGAAGGAACGTTCTGTGCGCGTCATCATAGATGGAGGGAGCTGCAACAACTTGGCTAGCATGGAGATGGTGGAGAAGCCATCTCTCACCACAAGACCACATCCACATCCTTACTACATCCAATGGTTCAGCAACAGCGACAAGGTTAAGGTAACACGTACTGTTCGTGTGCATTTTAGTATCTCTACATATGCTGATTATGTTGATTGTGATGTGGTACCTATGCAAGCATGTTCCTTATTACTTGGTCGACCATGGCAATTTGATAAAAATTTTGTACACCATGGTAGAAACAATCAGTATACTCTTGTTCATAAGGATAAAAATATTACTTTGCTTCCTATGACTCCTGATTCCATTTTGAAAGATGATATTAATAGAGCTAATAAAGCAAAACAAGAGAAAAATAAGAGTGAAAATCAGATTGTGGCAAAAGAATTTGAGCAACAAATGAAGCCTAATAGGAAACCATCTAGTGTTGCTTCTGAAATTAAATTGAAAAGTGCATGTTTATTTGCCACTAAATCTGATACTGATGAGCTAGACTTCTGCAAATCTATTTTATATGCTTTTTTGTGCAACGAGGCATTATTTTCATTCGAGGACGTGCCTTCCTCTTTGCCTCCTGCTGTCACTAACATTTTGCAGGAGTTCGCTGACGTGTTTCCACAAGACGTGCCACCAGGATTACCTCCCATTCGAGGGATTGAGCATCAGATTGACTTAATTCCCGGTGCATCATTACCCAACCGTGCACCATACCGTACCAATCTAGAGGAGACGAAGGAGATTATGCGTCAAGTACAGGAGCTGCTCGACAAAGGTTATATACGTGAATCCCTTAGTCCTTGTGCTGTTCCTATTATTCTAGTGCCGAAAAAGGATGGTACATCACGTATGTGTGTTGATTGTAGAGGCATTAATAATATTACTATTCATTATCGTCATCCTATTCCTAGGCTAGATGATATGCTTGATGAATTGAGTGGTTCTACAATATTCTCCAAAGTTGATTTGCGTAGTGGATACCATCAAATTCGTATGAAATTTGGAGATGAATGGAAAACAGCATTTAAAACTATGTTTGGATTATATGAGTGGTTAGTCATGCCTTTTGGGTTAACTAATGCACCTAGTACTTTCATGAGATTAATGAAAGAAGTTTTACGTGCTTTCATTGGACGATTTGTGGTAGTGTACTTTGATGACATATTGATTTATAGCAGATCTTTGGAAGAACATTTGGAACATCTACGTGTGGTTTTTATTGCTCTACGTGATGCACGTTTGTTTGGTAACCTTGGGAAGTGCACTTTTGCACCGACCGAGTATCTTTTCTTGGCTATGTTGTTACTCCACAGGGAATTGAAGTTGACAAAGCCAAGATTGAAGCTATTGAGAGTTGGTCGCAGCCCAAAACAGTCACACAAGTGAGGAGTTTTCTTGACTTCAAAATATTTGGTTTGGAGACCATCAAAGATCAATATGTGCATGATGCTGATTTTAAAGATGTATTGCAGAATTGTAAAGAAGGAAGAACATGGAACAAGTTAAATGCGTTCATGTTGGATTTGTGTTCGTGCTAACAAGCTATGCATTCCAGCTAGCTCCGTTCGTCTTTTGTTGTTGCAGGAGGCGCATGGAGGAGGACTAATGGGACACTTTGGCGTGAAGAAGACGGAGGACGTACTTGCTACACATTTCTTTTGGCCAAAGATTAGACGGGATGTTGAGCGTTTTATTGCTCGCTGCACTACATGTCAAAAAGCTAAGTCACGACTCAATCCTCATGGTTTATATATGCCTTTTCCTGTACCTAGTGTTCCTTGGGAGGATATATTTGTGGACTTTGTTTTAGGTTTACCTAGAACAAAGAAGGGGAGGGATAGCATATTTGTTGTCGTGGATAGTTTCTCGAAAATGGCACACTTTATACCATGTCATAAAAGCGATGATGTTGTTAATGTTGTTGATTTGTTCTTTCGTGAAATTATTCGCTTGCATGGTGTGCCAAATCTATTGTTTAAGATCATGATACTAAATTTCTTAGCCACTTTTGGAGATGTTTATGGGCTAAGTTGGGGACTAAACTGATGAGGACATGACTACCTTCGATAGACCATAAATATTGCATACATGCATATTTGTCAGGTGATTTCTAGTGCAAACTATTCAATAATATATTTATGTTATCCAGAACAAAAATACTTCACATACTTTTGTGTTTTGCCTAATTGCAGGTGTATGGAACATTTGTACAATCCACATATGAAGATAAGGGAAAAGGAGAAGTTTAGGTGCTGTTCAAAAAGTCTTCTCACGTCACTTTTGGGCCAAGAGAAGATAGAGTCCAAGTCTCTCATGTTCTGGATTCAGATTCGGACTGCACAGACATACCTGACTCAAAACGCCAACAGCTTTTTCATACGGACTCCGAATTGGGTGATTCTTTTTTTGTTGCAAAGTAGATTTCATGCTCTTTCCAGCACAATTGGAATCACCTTAAAATCCGTCCGGAGCATTGATTTATGGACGAAACAATCTGACGCTGCACCAGACCGAGTCAAACTACAAGTCCAAAGGTGTTACGTCACCTCCACTTGGGCCCATTGGCCTTGTACGACCTAGGGTTAGTTTTAGGCTGCCTTGGGACGTCCTCCCACCTCCTTGGCCGCCACCCCTTGCTCCTATATAAGTAGATCCATCTAGTAGCTTTTCCCTTGGGATTTGTGATGTAGGGTGGAACCCTAATTCATCGATCTTTCACGTTTGGAGGGGATCCTACGGAGGAACACGAAGAACACGCGAAGCACGAGGGAAACACGGGAAAACGAGAGAATCACTCAACCAACAAGGAATCGATCACACAAGTGCTAGATCAACATACACACACGAGATCCACAAGATACATAGTCAACTAGGGTAAGGATACAAAGGAACCGTTCATCTCCCGGAGGAGACCTTGAATCCACGAGGGGATCTTCCCAAAAAGGGGTCTTGTATCCGAGAGGATCTTGTCCAAAGAGGCCGCGGTCTCTCACGAGGAGGAGATCCGATAGATGAGCGTAGCTCTATCTCTAATCTTGAGCTAAACCAACGCTAACCCTCAAAGTGGGGAGGAGGAGGTCTATTTATAGTGCTAAGCCATGAAGGGGTAAGTGAGGGGCGAAGGGGTACAAGGGCCTCGGCCCAAGTCGCCAGCCTGGCAAAGGGGTTCGGATGATCCGGATGGTGGCCCGGATGATCCGGTGTCGAAGTCCGGATGATCCGGGCGACCGTCCGGATGATCCGGTTTCGTCGGGGGGGGGGGGGTGGGGGGGCTTCTGTTGTCTTCGGCGTCTTTACCCGGATGATGCGGGGTAGGGTCCGGATGATCCGGCTGTGCCCGGATGATCCGGACGGCGGCCCGGACGTCCGGCCTGATTCCAGCAGCCGCTTCGTCTTCTTCTTCTCCTTTCTTCCGTCTTCTCTTCCATGCTTGGCCTTGGTCCTTGGATTCTCCATGGTCATGTTGGTTGTACCTGAGTGTATGTAAGGTCCATGCATGAGGTAGTAGCCGTGTCTCATATGCGGAAAGTGACGGTTCGGAGAGGAGTGAATTCACCTTGTGTCCAATGGCGTATGTTCGAGGTCTCGTCATATGTCCTCTTGGGGCTTGGAGAGTAGTCGGAGTGTACATGGGGATGAACGTGGGATGCTCCGCATCATATCCCCCCCCCCTTGGGAAAGATCCGACCTCGGATCGTGATCCTCATCACCATGGAAACGGGTGTCGTGGACGGACTTGTAGTGGGACTTAGGTGAAGGCCTTGCGCCATCCAAGTACTCCAAGGTGTCTCCGGTATGTGGTACATGCAAAATGAGCAAACACAAAGTACACTTGGAAATACAATGGTTAGCGCACACAAAGTGTCCATCAATTAAGCGTGAGTCCGTGCTTAGGGACAGTGCGTGACAAAGCGCATGAAGCTTATCAAGATGATATAGGATGATATGCAAAGAATTCATGGGATGATTAGCATGGTGCACAAAGCGAAAAATTCTACCATTGTGCAAAATGATGTCATAATGGGATGGTGCATCAAAAGCATGAACATGGCAATGGATGCTCAATATGTATATGTTATCATGCAATTGATGGTGGGCAATTTGATCATGATATATGAATATGCCATCAAGGAAGATCACAACAAATTTGCTAAGGAAGTGAACAAGATCATATATCATGGATGACATGGGAATACAAGATGCAACAAGGCAATCATAATGTGAGTCAATCCATGCATGAGGTGCAAACTAGTGGTGAGCATGATATGTCCATCGAGCATGACAAGTATGAGCACAATCAACAAATATGGAGGTGTTGGTGTACCAAAGCTCGATGTCGAGGCATGAGTGGAGTGCCGAAGGTGCATCCAATAAGTGCAAGCGCTCCTCAATGTGAAGGTCCATGTAGCCAATCTCCAATGTCGCTCCTCCGTTCACGAGATGTATCATGTAGACAACAAGAAGGAAACAACAATGAAAGAGTGACCCATCCAATATGCATATTTGAGGATTGCTCAAAGGGAAGGAGTTCACCTTTATGAGAATGTCGAAAATGTTGGTGTCGCACATCATGTATGCCTTCACATAACCAATATGTCGCATAACGGCATCGCCTTGTGAAACCTCCAAAATGAAAGAACATGACAAACACTCGGAAAAACAAATGAGGTTAGCGGAAATGCAAAACCTATCAATCATGTGGTAAGATACCGAACAAGTGTATGCATCATGCTCATCATAAGAAAGTACAAGGGAGTATTTCAAAGTATGGAGGCATATGATGTAAGAACATCCAAATACAAGAGGTTCAATCAAACAAGCATGCATCACAAGTATAGTGTCCAAGTCTCCGAGATCAATAAGCATAGCAAGTTGGCACTCAATACAAGGTGATATGAGAGATGCAACTAATGGACACAAGAGACAATGATCAAGATATATCATGTGAGAGGCATGAGCATATATGTCATCAACCCAAGAAAGCAAGTAATAGTGGAACATGGGTGATGCAACATAGCAAGCAATCATAGGGGTCAAGTCAAGCAAGCTAGTAGTGCGAAGATGCAACATACTAGAAGGAGTCATGGCAAGCATGTCATGTGTGCAAATAGTGGGCATGAATAATGGACATGACATGTCACAAGCATGAAAGCAAGATATGAGAAAAATATCATCAATGTATTGGTGAGAGGCCATATGCAAATAGCAATGGGTCATCATGACTCTCCCAACACAACAAGCATCAATAGCATGGGGCACATGATAAACATGGCAAAAGCAACAAGGATCTCCGCCAAGCATGCAAATACACATAGGAGTAGCATAATGTTGAATCATGGGTATATGCAAGCAAGGGTCACAATTGCATGGCAAAGGCATAGAAGCAAGCATAGCCTGCACAGTGAACACGGTAAAATGAGCATAAGGTGACAAGTGGTAAATGGCCCATAGCCGTGTGAGAGCCAAGTAGAGGAGTTGCGCGTAGTCCTTGCGCGAAGGGGGCGGTGGTAAGGATAGTCCTCGGGATCCCAAGTCATCATTGCTCTCAAGAGCTCGTTTCGTCAACTCTTGGGATTGAGAGGTCGACGAGTATACATGAGTACCTACACAAAACAAGGGCAAAGGGAAAATTGTGTGTGCATGGTAGATGTACACATCATCCATCATGATGCATACGTGCTTGTGTTGGTTAGCACCAAATATCCAACGCTCAAATAAATGAGATGCGTGATATAGAAACATGTTATCCATCATGAGAGGTTTGTTATGATGTGTGTCATAATGGAGACTCAAAGGATGTAATGCATCATGAGCAATATTTAAATCATTGTTATTCATGGAATGCATATGGTGCATACTATCATGGGAATCATGCAAAGTATGAAATGCATCCAGATCTCCTAATATGTATGAGGAAACTATGGGGGTCTCCTCATGAGCATGAGTAGCAACATCACATGGAGAATATTGACAACATCCAAAACAATGCATATTTGGAATAATGTGATCATGGCATGGCATAGTAGATGAATTGTGAAAATCATGTAAAGGAAGCATGGCAATATCATCACATGAAAAACATAAGCCAATGACCATCATCTCGTCATCTATGCCATAAGTGCAAATGGGATTGATTTTAATGGGGCATGCATAGTTACTATGTTGAGATTGTAAGGATGCAATATGGGAGATCTCACTCATAGCATATGACAAGTTCAATGGATTGTCAAACATGACGTGACCAATAGAATTTTCACAAGATATCCTATGAAGCATAGCATCACAACTAGGTAATTCAACATGCTCATCATCATATTCATCATAAATGGGTAAGTCAAGGCATGAAGAAGTTTCACTAGCATGAAGCATGGCAATAGGAGGGTCAACATCATGGGAGCAATCATTATCAAGAGAGTCCACTAGTGGGACAAGAGAAGCACCATCACCTATGTTACCTTTGGAGCGTCGCTCATGTGTTGTAGGTGAGGTGTTGAAGATCGTCTCATTGTCATTTTCATCTTGATGGAACCATGTGGGGGGTGCATCATCGTCCATCATGGCCATTGTCGTCTCCATAGGAGGTATGGACTCATCAATGGTAGGCGTGTCGTCATGTAGGAGACCTAGCACCATAGAAGAAAACACACTAGGAGTAGAGGTTAAGTCGTTCGAAATCATGGTGGCCTCACATGCCGTGTCAACTACCTCACTCACTAAGTGTAGTGGCTCACTCACTCCCTCAAAGATGCTCTCACTCATATGGTTGGTGGGGTCACTCAAGTGGCGCTCAACCTCACATAGGATGTGTGGCATGATCTCATGTGTGGGGCTAGTGGTGGTCACACTCATCCTCTCATAGGTGATGCTCTCAATGTCACGTATGGTGGAGTCACTCATGTCACTCATGGGGTGGTGGCTCTCCTCACATGGCACTTGGGGCATCTCTACATATGTGGGTGTCGGAGGGATGTAGGTACAAATGTCTTCATGCTCAACTCCTATTGTCGCCTTGGTTGAAGGGGTAGTCCCATGCTCAACCTTCTTGTCACCGTCTTGTGGATGGAGGCCCATATGATGTGGCACCTCGTAGCTCGTCTCCATGACCGAAGGGAGTGTCCCATGCTCGGCCATCTTCCTTGAGGGGCTTCCGAAGATGGAAGTGTCACCCTCGCTCGGAGGTCGTCGCCTTGGACTTGATGAAGTCAATGTAGGCGTACTCGTGGGAAGTAGGCGAAGATGCCGTACGTCCAAAGGCGAAGATGCCTTGATAGCACTTGGCGAAGATGCCAAAGTGGTTGGTGTAGCCGTAGCGCCGTCTTGGTGGCGGTCGTCTCGCGGTCTTCTTTTGTGCTCTTGAAGGTTGGACTTGGCGTGAAGTAGGGTTTGTTGGGACTTGTGCAAGTGCGCTTGTGGAGCATCTTCATGATCATGATGTCGTTCTCGTGCTTGAGCTCGTAGTAGATGTCGTTCGTCGTCGTCGTGCACATGTTGCTTGGAGGTGACTTGGCCTTCATGACGATGTGAATCGTGAACGTGATGATGATCGCCATGTAGATGTGGATGAGGACGATTTGCACTTGCATCTTTGTCGCGCTCCGAAGACTTGTGGCTTGACCGTCGTCGTCTTGAGGATGATGAAGGGGAAGAAGACTTGATCAAGGCTCTAATCTCCTCCATCCTTGCATCTTGCTCCTCTTTATGTGCGGCAAGCTTCTTGTCGATGTAGTCCCTTTTCCTTGCTTCGGAGTGACGAATGTCGATGGAGATGTTCTCGATCTTGCTCGCAATCTGATTGTCGCCTTGTATTTGTCGTTGTAGATCGAAGATAGGCGCTTTGGAAATGTAGTTGTTCATGCCGTTGTTGTTGTCGTGAGACCGGAGAGGAATGCCTTGCCTATCCATCACAAGACTCGAGCAAATATGAGTGGGAGAAAGAGAAGAACGTATACCAATGTACCTTTGACCAAAGTTGAAGATGAATCAAGTTCACTCAAATGTGGACAATGAAATAGCACTATTGGTACCGATCCTTGTCGATTCTCACACCTACACACGTAAAGCTTATGGTGGATCTTGGTGAGGATAGTGGCACAAAATTTAATGCAAAATGTTAGCAAGAGTCAATAATGTTGAAAAAGATTCACAAATTCGCAAGTGAAACAAGTAGACCAATAACAATGAAAGGTACACGGAAACACACACACGGATAGATAAATGGGGTCGTGCAACCAAGGAATGAGCACAAAATGTGGAATCCACGGAAAACGCTCGTGTTGCACAACTCAAGAGAGACGCTAGCACGATTGCTCAATAGGCGGATCGACACTTGTGCACAACCTATAAAATGCAAAATGGATATTCTTTCTATCCCAAGTATGCTATGTATGTATGGTTCCGGTGTTTCTCTCAAGCATGATATCATATGATGTAGATTTGACAATCTTATGTGCAATGGGTATGATGCTATGGCACTTGCTCACGAGCTCTTTGCTCTGTTTTTTGCTTAAAAGCTTTTTTTCAATGGCCACTTATGCACAATGCACAAACCAAGATAGCTATTGTATATATCTTGGGAACAATATTGTGACACAATGTATGATTTGATACCAATATGATATGGTATGTATGCAATGGAATGGTGGATCACTAATGTGCACAAGTAACGTTGCCGGCAATACTCAAATGGCTAGTCTCGATAGGTTAGTGACGCAAAATGGGCTAGGGGTTAACAATGCAATTGCAAGGGTATATACAAAGGTGTCGTCGAGGTTACCGTCCTTTGCGATGATGAGTGGCGGTGTTCTTGGTGTAGATACCAAGATGATGGAGACTCGTCCCTAAGTAGCCGAAACACCTTAGGAAACGGAAAAACCGCAAACTCAAAATCTCAAATGACAAATGTCAAATGGTGGTAGCGGAAAGCGGTGGTGGTGTTGCACTAGGCAATGCGGACGGAATGATGGGCTATACCCGAGTCGGAGTTGAAGTTGCCGTCCCTAAGTAGCTGAAACACCTTAGGAGACACAAGCCACAACTCGAACAAGCTCAAACAACAATTGGGTTAAGTTGGGTTGTCGGAAGTGTATGGTGGGAAGGTTATGTGGAAGTGGTGATGGTGGTGGTTTATGAAGAAGCAACCGTCCCTGAGTAGCCGAAACACCTTAGGAGACTCAAGTCACTACTCAAAGAACCTCAAATGCTATGGGGAACAAAATGGGTTAGGTTGCGGAAGTCGGTGGTGGCTATGCGGATGATATGGTGGAAGGCCTAGGAAAACTTGCCAAATTTCAGAAAATATGATGGAGTCAAATGATGTTGGTGGTATTTTTGTGGGATGGGGGATGTCAAGAGCTTCAAAACGAGCTAAAGAACGTCAAAATCGGAGTTCGGATGAATTAGTTATGGCCGAAACAAAAATCTGTCCATGTCAGTTTCAGGGTTAACCGGATGATCCGGGAGGAGGTCCGGATGATCCGGGCTAGGTCCGGATGATCCGGGAGGAAATCCGGATGATCCGGGTTCGTCAGCGTCGGTTCTGTTTTCTGGGTGCGCGATTTATCCGGACGTCCGGGGGGGCGTCCAGCTGATCCGGGCTTGGTCCGGATGATCCGGGAGAAGGTCCGGATGATCTGGCCAAGTCAACCCGCTCGGGATTTGCTCTCGGGGACGAATTTTTGGGCGGAATTTGGGGATTTTGGGGTCAAAATTGGCGAGATTTCGTGGATGGAAGGTGGGGAAACTTGGGGAGATGCTAGATCCACTTGAAACCAAGCAAATCTGATAGAGGCAAAGGTGTCCCGTCTTTCGATGAGATGGTGGATTTCGCTTTGGTGGAAGTCGACTTTGACGATCCGACTCTGACGTCTGCGAGGACGTCGCGCCTAGCAATCGCTAAACCAACTCCGAGAGGTTATTGACCACGCCGAGCACGATCAACCTGACCACGAGGTCTATTTCCTGCGAGCAAGCGAAGAACAAGCAAGCTGAGATTGCAATCTGGATCGAATATAAGATGAAAGCTTTATTGATCAAGGTGGGGTTACTGTGGCGCCTTTATGCAGTCGTTGAACACAAGCGAAATCTGCCGGTTGCAGCTATGGCGAACTTTTGATCTAAACAAAACCCAAAGTCTAAACGGTGCCCTAAGGGCTGTATATATGGAGGAAGAGGGGAGAATTTCGTGGCCCTTGGTGGAGGGTCGAAACTAACCCTATCTCTTGTTTCCCCACACATACGGACTCTAAAAACAGCCTATACTAATGTATTTCGAAATTACATGGGCCTGGCCCAATAATAAGGTGACGAGCACCTAGAATAGCCTCTGGACGAAATTTATGAAGTGGTATCTTGTATATTTCGTCCAAGGCTTCATGCACTCATTATGGTGGCTTCAAAGTCCTGAAATCATCACTTGTAACTCCATTCTTGTCCCCTTAGCATGCCATCATCTCCATTCTTGTTCTTGCTCCAATGTTCATCCTTCTCCAAGCTAGGCCCTTCATTTGTAAGCAAAACAAATGTATCCAATTTAGGCAGCATCATATTCTCATGAACATTAGAATCATTACCAAGAAACGAAAGTACACAGTAATTTAGTTGGCGTCTTGTGAGCTCTAGTAATTGGTCCAAGATGTATAGCAGCGGGGGCTGTGGGTGTAACAATGGTATTGATGTCCTCATCATCCTCCCTTCTTGAAATGAAGTAGTCCTCGACGGAAGTTCATCTTGCTCACCCAAATATGGCTTCAAATCTGCAATGTTAAAAGTGGGACTAAACCCAAAATCTGCAGGCAGCTCAAGTTTATATGCATTATCATTTACTTTCTCCAACACCTTAAAGGGACCAGCAAGACGTGGCATTAGCTTTCATTTGCGCAAATCAGAAATCTATCCTTACGCAAATGTAACCAAACAAGATCTCCGTGCAAACACAACATGTTTTCTACCCTTATCTCCAGCAAGTTTATATTTAGCATTCATCGCTCAATGTTTTCCTTAGTTAACTCATGCATTTTAAAATCAATTCAGCACGTTCTTTAGCATCAAAATTAACCTTCTCCGAAGATGGAAGAGGCAACAAATCAATAGGTGCACGACGTAGAAACCATACACAACTTCAAAAGGGCACATCTTAGTAGTAGAATGCAATGAGCGATTATAAGCAAATTCAATATGAGGCAAGCATTCCTCCCACATTTTCTTATTTTTCTTTAGAACAGCCCTAAGCATAGTAGACAATGTTCTATTGACTACTTCAGTTTGTCCATCGGTTTGGGGTGACAAGTAGTACTAAAAAGCAGTTTAGTCCCCAACTTAGCCCATAAACATCTCCAAAAGTGGCTAAGAAATTTAGTATCACGATCTGAAACAATAGTATTTGGCACACCATGCAAGCGAATAATTTCACGAAAGAACAAATCAGCAACATTGACAAAGATCATCGCTTTTATGACATGGTATAAAGTGTGCCATTTTAGAAAATCTATCCACGACAACAAATATGCTATCCCTCCCCTTCTTTGTTCTAGGTAAACCTAAAACAAAGTCCATAGATATATCCTCCCAAGGAACACTAGGTACAGGCAAAGGCATATATAAACCATGAGGATTGAGTCGTGACTTAGCTTTTTGACATGTAGTGCAGCGAGCAATAAAACGCTCAACATCCGTCTCATCTTTGGCCAAAAGAAATGTGTAGCAAGTCGTCCTCCGTCTTCTTCACGCCAAAGTGTCCCATTAGTCCTCCTCCATCGCCTCCTGCAACAACAAAAGACGAACGGAGCTAGCTGGAATGCATAGCTTGTTAGCACGAACACAAATCCATCATTAACGACAAACTTGTTCCATGTTCTTCCTTCTTTACAATTCTGCAATACATCTTTAAAATCAGCATCATGCACATATTGATCTTTGATGGTCTCCAAACCAAATATTTTGAAGTCAAGTTGTGAAAGCATAGTATAGCGACGAGACAATGCATCAACAATAACATTTTCTTTACCCTTCTTGTGTTTAATGACATAAGGAAAGTCTCAATGAATTCAACCCATTTAGCATGTCTACGATTCAGTTTAGCTTGACTTTTAATATGTTTCAAAGATTCATGATCAGAATGTATAACAAATTCTTTGGGCCATACATAATGTTGCCATGTTTCTAAAGTCCTAACAAGAGCATATAATTCTTTATCATAAGTAGAGTAATTCAGACTAGGCCCACTCAATTTTTCGAGAAAAGTATGCAACAGGTTTGCCATCTTGTAATAACACACCTCTAATCCAATTCCACTAGCATCACATTCAAGCTCAAAAGTCTTATTAAAATCAGGAAGTTGGAGTAAAGGAGCATGTGTCAACTTAGCTTTCAATACCGTGAAGGCTTCTTCCCATGCGGTACCCCAAACAAAAGGCACATCCTTGTTTGTAAGCTCGTTGAGAGGTGCAGCAATGGTGCTGAAATCTCTCACAAAACGCCTATAGAAACCAGCGAGGCCAAGGAAACTCCTCACTTGTGTGACCGTTTTGGGCTGCGGCCAACTCTCAATAGCTTCAATCTTCGCTTTATCAACTTCAATTCCTGTGGAGTAACAACATAGCCAAGAAAAGATACTCGGTCGGTGCAAAAGGTGCACTTCCCAAGGTTACCAAACAAACGTGCATCACGTAGAGCATTAAAAACAACACGTAAATGTTCCAAATGTTCTTCCAAAGATTTGCTATAAATTAGTATATCATCAAAATAGACTACCACAAATCGTCCAATGAAAGCACGTAAAACTTCGTTCATTAATCTCATGAAAGTACTAGGTGCATTAGTTAACCCAAAAGGCATGACTAACCACTCATATAATCCAAACTTAGTTTTAAATGCTGTTTTCCATTCATCTCCCAATTTCATACGAATTTGATGGTATCCACTACATAAATCAACTTTGGAGAATATTGTAGAGCCACTCAATTCATCAAGCATATCATCTAGCCTAGGAATAGGGTGGCGATAACGAATAGTAATATTATTGATGCCTCTACAATCAACACACATCGTGACGTACCATCCTTTTTGGCACTAGAATAATAGGAACAGCACAAGGACTAAGGGATTCGCGTATATAACCTTTGTCGAGCAGCTCCTGTGCTTGACGCATAATCTCCTTCGTCTCCTCTGGATTGATGCGGTATGGTGCACGGTTGGGTAATGATGCACCGGAATTAAGTCAATTTGATGCTCAATCCCTCGAATAGGTGGTAATCCCGATGGCACGTCTTGTGGAAAGAGCGTCGGCGAACTCTGCAAAATGTTAGTGACAGCGGGGGCAAAGAGGAAAACACGTCCTCGAATGAAAATAATGCCTCTTTGCACACAAAAGCATAGCAAATAGATTTGCTAAAATCTAGCTCATCAATATCAGATTTGGTGGCAAGTAAACATGCACTTTTCAATTTAATTTCAGAAGCAACAGTAGATGGTTTATTATTAGGCTTCATGTGTTGCTCAAATTCTTTTGCCACAATCTGAATTTCACTCTTATGTTTCTCCTGTTTTGCTTTATTAGCTCTATTAATTCTTTTGCCACAATCGGATTGGTGGTGGATATATGGTGGTGGTATATGGCAACGGTGGTGGTATATGGCAGCGGTGGTGGTATATGGATACGGATTCGAAACGGTGGCGGATAAGCGGTGGTGGTAGATGGCAGGGCGATGATAACGGTGCGGCGGCGGCGTGACAACTTATGACCAGAACTCGAAACTCTAAAAGACTAGACTCTAAGACCAACAACTAGACACGACGATGCAACCGCAAATTCAACAACGCAAATCTGAAAAAAGATTATGCAAAGGCTCAGATTGGTTCGGATATGATGACCTAACCCTAATTTTTTGGCTTTTTAAGTGGACTGTAGGTATGAAGAACAGACTCGATCTAAACTACGAAAAACTGTAAAATCTCACCGAGCAACACGGAAATCTTATACCACTTGATAGAGGCAAAGGTGTCCCGTCTTTCGATGAGATGGTGATGAGGACATCAATACCATTGTTACACCCACAGCCCTATTTGCTATACATCTTGGACCAATTACTAGAGCTCGCGCATGACGCCAACTAAATTACCAGGTACTTTTGTTTCTTGGTAATGATTCTAATGTTCATGAGAATATGATGCTGCCTAAATTGGATACATTTGTTTTGCTTACAAATGAAGGGCCTAGCTTGGAGAAGGATGAACATTGGAGCAAGAACAAGCATGGAGATGATGGCATGCAAGAGGACAAGAATGGAGTTACAAGTGATGATTTCAGGACTTTGAAGCCACCATAATGAGTGCATGAAGCCTTGGACGAAATATACAAGATGCCACTTCATAAATTTCGTCCAGAGGCTATTCTAGGTGCTACGTCACCTTATTATTGGGCCAGGCCCATGTAATTTCGAAATACATTAGTATAGGCTATTTTTAGAGCCCGTATGTGTGGTGAAACAAGAGATAGGGTTAGTTTCGGACCCCTCCACCAAGGGCCACGAAATTCTCCCCCTCTTCCTCCATATATACAGCCCTTAGGGCATCGTTTAGACTTTGGGTTTTGTTTAGATCAAAAGTTCGCCATAGCTGCAACTTCGCGTACTTCGTTTGTGTTCAACGACCAGACAAAGGCGTCACAGAACCCCACCTTGATCAATAAAGCTTTCATCTTATATTCGCAATATCCAGATTGCAATCTCAGTTTCTTGCTTGTTCTTCGTTTGCTCGCAGAAATAGACCCTCGAGGTCGAGGTTGATCGTGCTCGGCGTGGTCAATAACCTCTCGGAGTTGGTTTAGCGATTGCTAAAGCGCGACGTCCTCGCTGCCTTCGTAGTCGGATCGTCAAAGTCGACTTCCACCAAAGCGAAATCCATCATCTCATCGAAAGACGGGACACCTTTGCCTCTATCAAGTGGTATCAGATTTCCAGGTTGCTCGGTGAGATTTTACATTTTTTCGTAGTTTAGATCGAGTCTGTTCTTCATACCTACAGTCCATGAAAAAAAAACGCACGGGACAAAGTGTAGGCCCAAAATTTTCCAAAAACGCACGGGACAAAAAAATTCCTGGCTATCCTATTTTTAGGTGTTTCTAAGCGTATTGAGACGATTAAATCGTTATAGAAAGTTTTTTGACCCGTTTCAGTTTTTGGGTCGAGCGATCGAAAAAAAAAATTTGGTCGAAAAAATTTCGTGCCCATCCTATCGGTTTGACACAGGAAGAGTTTTGAGACACTCGCCATTATAGTGATTTTTCGCAAAAAAAAAGCAGCGCAAAAAAAAAAAAGCAGCGCAAAAAAAGAGCGAAAAAAATTCAGAGTGTGCTCCTCCCTTGTTTACGTGCAGCGCCGTGATTTTGTTAGTGTTCTAGGCTCGCGTCTCTAGCACGGTCTAGCCTAGGACCAACCTGATCTCTACGTCGTTGAGCGTTTATTCAACTTTGCATCTCTGAATTGATTATTCTTGACCTTTTTGCTACCATATTATAAGCCTTCCCAGCTCCACATACATCTCGTCATGCGTTTGATTCTCCTGGTAATCGCTATAGCCAAGCTTTGAGAGTTTTGGCTACAACGGTTGCCGATCACCGCCTCTTCTTTGGTAAGAACTGGTAAGAATTTGAGATTTGCTTGACGGTTTTGTGACTGTCCACCACACCACCACCACCACTTCCTAGTAGTCAGTAGGATCATATTCTTGTGTGTTTCTATTGCTGCTAACCATGGCAGGATCACAGCCGATGAGACTGATTGGGAGAACTGACGAACAAACAGCTACATGATAAGTTTCAGCAAATGATGATTGGACAGGTGCAAGGCGTGCTAAACAGATTTGTGAGGCCATGGAGAAGATAGATGGCATTGAGAAGGCGTTTGAAACAAAGCTTGATAGCAAGTTTGATGAATTGCTCGCGCGTTTTCCACAACCACCGCCGGCTGCACCTATCGCACCTCTGCAGCGACAACAACTTCGCCCCTTCCGAATCGGTATGGGCGAGCTCAGCGTGTTCCTATTGAGCCAGGACAAAATTCTGGTGCCGCTTGCTCTCGCTGTTGGTGCTTCTTTGGCTCCTGCTCTGCTGCTGGTGGTACCGAGGAGGATGATGAGTATGTGGGCGATTATGAGGATGAGGTTGATCAACATCGAACTACGTGCAACCACCAGCACCACAACCACCAGGTCGTCCACATGCAAATAATGGCAATATTAGGGCTCCCCTCAGTGCGAGATCATGACCATCTCCCTAAACTGAAATTGAATATTCCACCATTTGAGGGTAGATATGTTCTGATATATATCTTACTTGGGAGTTAGAAACTGAACAACGATTTACATGTTTACAATATCACGAGGAGAGCGTGTTCTGCTGCTTGTTTGTGCTTTCACTAGCTTTGCATGTGTTTGGTGGTCTGAACATTGTAGATTATATCCTGTTCCAGCTACTTGGGCTGCTTTGAAAACTGCTATGCGTACTCGTTGGGTTCCACCATATTATCAACGTGAATTACTTCAAAAATTGCAGCGCTTAAGACAAGGAAAAAACTCAGTAGAAGAATATTATCGGGAATTACAAACCGGCTTGATTAGATGTGGTATTGTTGAGGAGAATGAAGCTATGCTTGCACGTTTTCGGGTGGATTAAATAGAGATTCAGACCATTCTAGACTATAAGGATTATAATAATATCACTCGTTTATTCCATCTTGCTTGTAAAGCTGAGCGTGAAGTGCAGGGATCGATGTGCCTTGGCGCGCACTAACTTTTCTGCAGGTCGACCTTCCTCATGGACACCACGTGCATCATCTACTTCCTTTGCACCATCACCTCCTTGGTGCCACCTCCAACCGTGATAGAAGAAAGCGGGCACAACCACCACTATCTGCCAAGAGCACACCTGCCGGCCTTCACAGAGCTCTTCTTCTTCCATGGCGTCAACAGGGCACACAAGTGATATTATTTGTCGTCGTTGTAAGGGAAGAGGACATTTTGCGAGAGAATGCAAATCTCAGCGTGTGATGATTGCTCTTGAGGATGGTGGGTATGAGTCCACTAGTGACTATGATGAGGAGACTTTGGCCCTTATTACACATGAGGAACACGGTGGAGATGATTACGATCATGAGACACAATACATGGCTCTTTGAAGATCTTGTGGGTATGAATGTTTAGTTGCTCAACGTGTTTTGAGTGTGCAGGTTACACAAGTGAGCAAAATCAGAGGCATAATTTGTTCCATACAAAGGGAGTTGTGAAGGAGCGTTCTATTAGCGTCATCATAGATGGAGGAGCTGCAACAACTTGGCTAGCATGGAGATGGTGGAGAAGCTATCTCTCACCACAAGACCACATCCACATCCTTACTACATCCAATGGTTCAACAACAGCGGCAAGGTGAAGGTAACACGTCTTTGTTAGTGTGCATTTTAGTATCTTTACATATGCTGATTATGTTGATTGTGATGTGGTACCTATGCAAGCATGTTCCTTGTTACTTGGTAGACCATGGCAATTTGATAAAATTCATGACACCATGGTAGAAACAATCAGTATACTCTTGTTCATAAGGATAAAAATATTACTTTGCTTCCTATGACTCCTGAGTCCATTTTGAAAGATGATATTAATAGAGCTAATAAAGCAAAACAGGAGAAAAATAAGAGTGAAAATCAGATTGTGGCAAAAGAATTTGAGCAACACATGAAGCCTAATAATACACCATCTACTGTTGCTTCTCAAATTAAATTGAAAAGTGCATGTTTACTTGCCACCAAATCTGATATTGATGAGCTAGATTTTAGCAAATCTATTTGCTATGCTTTTGTGTGCAAAGAGGCATTATTTTCATTCGAGGGCGTGCCTTCCTCTTTGCCCCTGCTGTCACTATCATTTTGCGGGGAGTTCGCCGATGTCTTTCCACAAGGCGTGCCACCGGATTACCACCTATTCGAGGGATTGAGCATCAAATTGACTTAATTCCGGTGCATCATTACCCAACCGTGCACGTCATCCGTACCAATCCGGAGGAGGCGAAGGAGATTATCGTCAAGTCTGAGGAGCTGCTCGACAAAGGTTATATCTGCGAATCCCTTAGTCCTTGTGCTGTTCCTATTATTCTAGTGCCAAAAAGGATGGTACGTCACGTATGTGTGTTGATTGTAGAGGCATCAATAATATTACTATTCGTTATCGTCACCCTATTCCTAGGCTAGATGATATGCTTGATGAATTGAGTGGCTCTACAATATTCTCCAAAGTTGATTTGCGTAGTGGATACCATCAAATTCGTATGAAATTGGGAGATGAATGGAAAACAGCATTTAAAACTAAGTTTGGATTATATGAGTGGTTAGTCATGCCTTTTGAGTTAACTAATGCACCTAGTACTTTCGTGAGATTAATGAACGAAGATTTACGTGCTTTCATTGGACGATTTGTGGTAGTCTATTTTGATGATATACTGATTTATAGCATATCTTTGGAAGAACATTTGGAACATTTACGTGCTGTTTTTAATGCTCTACGTGATGCACGTTTTTTTGGTAACCTTGGGAAGTGCACCTTTTGCACGGACCGAGTATCTTTTCTTGGCTATGTTGTTACTCCACAGGGAATTGAAGTTGATAAAGCCAAGATTGAAGCTATTGAGAGTTGGCCGCAGCCCAAAACGGTCACACAAGTGAGGAGTATCCTTGGCCTCGCTGGTTTCTATAGGGTTTTGTGAGAGATTTCAGCACCATTGCTGCACCTCTCAACGAGCTTACAAAGAAGGATGTGCCTTTTGTTTGGGGTACCGCACAGGAAGAAGCCTTCACGGTATTGAAAGCTAAGTTGACACATGCTCCTTTACTCCAACTTCCTGATTTTAATAAGACTTTTGAGCTTGAATGTGATGCTAGTGGAATTGGATTAGGAGGTGTGTTATTACAAGATGGCAAACCTGTTGCATACTTTTACGAAAAATTGAGTGGGCCTAGTCTGAATTACTCTACTTATGATAAAGAATTATATGCTCTTGTTAGGACTTTAGAAACATGGCAACATTATTTATGGCCCAAAGAATTTGTTATACATTCGATCATGAATCTTTGAAACATATTAAAAGTCAAGCTAAACTGAATCGTAGACATGCTAAATGGGTTGAATTCATTGAGACTTTCCCTTATGTCATTAAACACAAGAAGGGTAAAGAAAATGTTATTCTTGATGCATTGTCTAAATCGCTATACTATGCTTTCACAACTTGACTTCAAAATATTTGGTTTGGAGACCATCAAAGATCAATATGTACATGATGCTGATTTTAAAGATGTATTGCAGAATTGTAAAGAAGGAAGAACATGGAACAAGTTTGTCGTTAATGATGAATTTGTGTTCGTGCTAACAAGCTATGCATTCCAGCTAGCTCCGTTCGTCTTTTGTTGTTGCGGGAGGCGCATGGAGGTGGACTAATGGGACACTTTGGCGTGAAGAAGGCGGAGGGCGTACTTGCTACACATTTCTTTTGGCCAAAGATGAGGCGGGATGTTGAGCGTTTTATTGCTCGCTGCACTACATGTCAAAAAGCTAAGTCACGACTCAATCCTCATGGTTTATATATGCCTTTGCTGTACCTAGTGTTCCTTGGGAGGATATATCTATGGACTTTGTTTTAGGTTTACCTAGAACAAAGAAGGGAGGATAGCATATTTGTTGTCGTGGATAGATTCTCGAAAATGGCACACTTTATACCATGTCATAAAAGCGATGATCTTTGTCAATGTTGCTGATTTGTTCTTTATGAAATTATTAAGCTTGCATGGTGTGCCAAATACCATTGTTTCAGATCGTGATACTAAATTTCTTAGCCACTTTTGGAGATGTTTATGGGCTAAGTTGGGGACTAAACTGCTTTTTAGTACTACTTGTCACCCCCAAACTGATGGACAAACTGAAGTAGTCAATAGAACATTGTCTACTATGCTTAGGGCTGTTCTAAAGAATAATAAGAAAATGTGGGAAGAATGCTTGCCTCATATTGAATTTGCTTATAATCGTTCATTGCATTATACTACTAAGATGTGCCCTTTTGAAGTTGTGTATGGTTTCCTACCTCGTGCACCTATTGATTTGTTGCCTCTTCCATCTTCGGAGAAGGTTAATTTTGATGCTAAAGAACGTGCTGAATTGATTTTAAAAATGCATGAGTTAACTAAGGAAAACATTGAGCGTATGAATGCTAAATATAAACTTGCTTTGGAGATAAGGGTAGAAAACATATTGTGTTTGCACCGGAGATCTTGTTTGGTTACATTTGCGTAAGGATAGATTTCTGATTTGCATAAATCAAAGCTAATGCCACGTCTGCTGGTCCCTTAAAGGTGTTGGAGAAAGTAAATGATAATGCATATAAACTTGAGCTGCTGCAGATTTTGGGGTTAGTCCACTTTTAACATTGCAGATTTGAAGCCATATTTGGGTGAGGAAGATAAATTTCCGTCGAGGGCGACTTCATTTCAAGAAGGGAGGATGATGAGGACATCAATACCATTGTTACACCCACAGCCCCTGCTGCTATACATCTTGGACCAATTACTAGAGCTCATGCGCCAATTAAATTACAGTACTTTCGTTTCTTGGTAATGACTCTAATGTTCATGAGAATATGATGCTGCCTAAATTGGATACATTTGTTTTGCTTACAAATGAAGGGCCTAGCTTGGA